>VDFB02122706.1:55491-103357 GCA_007258455.2 Sequoia sempervirens
GGGTGAGAGAGAGAGGTAGAGAGGTGAGAGAGAGAGATAGGGTAGGAGGTAGAGAGGGAAGGGAGGTAGAGAGGAGAGAGAGGGGGAAGGTAGAGAGGTGAGAGAGAGATGGTAGGATGTAGAGAGCTAAAGGGATGCTAGGAGGTAGAGAGGAGAGAGAGATGAGGGTAGGAAGTAGAGAGGGGTGGGAGGTAGAGAGGTGAGAGAGAGAGAGAGGAGGGAGGCAAAGAGGTGAGATAGAGAGGGTAGGAGGTAGAGAGGAGAGAGAGAGAGAGGATAGGAGGTAGAGAGGGGAGGGAGGTAGAGAGGTGAGGGAGAGGTAGGTAGACCCTCATCCCTCCATCATGAACCCTAAACCCTAAACTTTAATCCTTAACCTTTATATGTTGAACAAGGAGAGAGAGAGAGGGAGAGGAAGAGAGGGAGAAATATAGGGAGGGACAGAGAAAGAGAGGAAGAGAGGGATACATGGAGATAAAGAGAGATAATGGGGAGGGAGGGAGAGAGAAGAGGTGATGGAGGGAGGGGAGAGGAAGAAGAGTGAGGATAGAGAGCGGGTGGAGAGTGAGAGATGAGGTGTGTGTATACAGGAGGGTAGAGGTGAGAGGGAGTTATGGTGGGGAGAGGGATAAAGGTAGAGATGGAGAAATAGGGAGGGGATGTGAGAGGGGAGATATATATATATAGAGAGAGAGAATGGGGGAGGGAGGTAGAGAAGGGAGAGAGAGGGAGAGAGAATGGGGGAGGGAGGTAGAGAGGAGAAAGATAGGATAGGAGGTAAAGTGGGGAGGGAGGTAGAGAGGTGAGAAAGAGATAGGGTAGGAGGTAGAGAGGTGAGAGAAAAATAGACAGATAGAGGGTAGGAGATAGAGAGGGGAGGGAGGTGGGGAGGTGTGAGAGAGATTGGGAGGAGTGGGGAGGGAGGTGAGAGATGAGAAGTGGAGGAGTGGGGAGGTGAGGAGGTAGAGAGGGTAGGGAGGTGAGAGAGGTGAGAGATGGAAGGGGAGTGAGGGTGGGAAGGGAGAGAGAGAGGTGGGAGAGTGGGGGAGGCCCGAGGTAGAGAAGTGAGAGGGCATGGAGGTAGAGAGGTTAGAGAGAGGGTAGGAAGTATAGAGGAGACAAAGAGAGGGTAAGAAATAGAGAGGGGAAGGAGGTAGAGGAGACAAAGAGGGAAGGTGACAAAGTCATTTTTCCTTCAAAATAATGTAAGTGCATTATAAGTGTTTGCATTACTGAAAGCTAGGCCAAAAAATAATGTGTGTTATAACACAAGCGTACTCATTTTATTTTTTGTCTTAAGAATTTCTAACCATTAGGGTTGGATTTTGTTGGTGTAAATAAAGTCATGTACCTAGTTAATTCATTACTAGGCAACTTATTTACATGTTTGTTAAGTTTACTTAGGTCCCAGGAAGGAATCTTTGTAGAAGGTAATAGTTGTCATTAGTTGTTATCTTATCTTTTGACTTGTAACACATGTGAACCTAGGTAAGTGTGATTAGTTGTCTCATGTCATATGATTAAGACACTTTTCATAATCCTATGACATCTTGTATATCACCTTGGCTATATAACGAAGGGGTTCTACTACACACATCACAATCATATCAATTGAATCATATTGATAAGAATACAGTTTATTTTTGTCACATTTCATTCTCTCTCTTTGTGCTTTCCATTTGGTCTCAAGATCTTGGCAACCATGGCCAATTCTAACATGGTATCAAAGTGGGTTGGGTGCCATTGGAGAGTCTTTTTCTAAAGAGAGTTGGTAAATCTTGAAAAGTTGAGTATGCTCTTCTCTTGCATTGTATGATGATCTGGAGAATTAGAAAAACTTCATAGAAATACCAGATTTAGGGGGGTTCCATTTTTTACTATTTATTTAAGGTTCAAATCAGAGCTTCTGGTGCAAATCTAAGCTCACCATTGTGTCTGGGGTGTTCAAGAAAGTTGATTTTTCCTTTTGTTTCATCCAAATCGAACATACAGGGCCTACTCTATGAGGGTTTGAAGTTGTAGAGTGGTTGCTAAATCCAGAAGGTAGCTACATTTTTGGATCCTTTTGGGTCAAATCCAACCCTTCCAACGCGTCCAAAAGGGCCAAAAACCTTAAGATCAACTGTCAATTTGTCCAAATCAAAATAGTTGTTTGGTGAGGCAAAAAAAAATTGCCAAGAGAGTCATATGACCCCCCAAGTCGTCATTATGATGCACGGTACGATTTGCAAAAAAAAATTATTTAATTTTAGTTGAAATTTTAAAAAAAAAAATAGAAAAAACAATTAAATAATACGATTGGTATTTTTCCTGAAAATTGTATTGAAAAATTATATTAAAAAAAATTATATCAAAAAGTTTTTTTAATAAAAATCTACAGAGGTACATCGTACCCTACCTATCATAGATTTGAGTACAGAGAGTACTCTATACCGTAGGAACAATACGTTGTACCCGTGGACCCCACCTAACCGACGACCACTGAGCAAAAGTCGAGGGGTTCCTTCAAAATTCTGGCATCATTTTTTACAGCGGCGACTTCAATTGAAAAACACCGGGCACTTTAAATAAGTCGACATTTCAAACATTCAGGCGAATTTGGATACAAACCGGCAGCATAAAGATTCTACCAAGATTCCCTCAAGATTCTGGAAAAACTGAGCATATTTCAACAGCATCGCCCAAAGACCAACGACTCCGACGATATCCATATAGGCGTCAATTTTAAGCTCGAGATAAGCCGAGAATATTCCATTTTGATGGAGTTTTAGCCGTCAAATTTAATTGGGCGACCTGCTGACGTCATCCTTGCATCAACATTTTCAAAAAAAAGTGTCCACCTCTCCATTGGCAGTTTTCATTTTGCAGTCTGACTTCAAAGCCTCATAACTTGCTCATTTTGACACTTTTTCAAGCAATTTTTTTTATTTGGGGCAGAATTTTGCACTCTTCACAGTGGTGCAATCATTTTTTGGTTTTGGTGTATGGTTTTTCTAGAAATTTCAAATTCTCACAGGTGTTATTGCTTCATCCTCATTTTGGGAACTTCGGGAGCTCATATCTTGCTCCTACGATAACATTTTGGGTGAAATTTGTTTTGAAAGTGTATATTTTTTTCATGTAATTTCCAGTGGTGTAATTAGTTTGATCTCCTCTGTTGTAAAAGTTTTACTTTGAGCCTGTGGCCTATTTTTGGCATTTGCATGTACCAAGATCAAGACCACTTCGCTATTTTTGGCAAGTGGCAACTATAAACACACTAAGTATAAAGTGACACAAATCAAATATTACTTGGGGAGTTTCATGATTGAGTAATTTGGAAGGTTAATATTTTGCCTTTGTTGGCTTATGTCTCTTGATTGGTCTATTGTGTGACTAAATTGAGGAGTTTAATATGTGCATCAAAAAGCATCTTGCTATAATAAGGTTAAATCAATGGAACTTTAAGTCTTGGCGAGATGGAATCCTAACACATTGTAGGTGGATTAATCTTTTGTCATATCTCTATGGACTAGTTCCTAAACCTTCTTCAAAATGGAAGAGAGTTGTATGGGACATAAATAAAGAACATATCCTGGGAGTAATTGGTTGTAGTTGTTATATTGATACACAAATGGCCATTGATGATATTGATATCCCTCATGGCCTTATGACCAAACTTTGGGAGATGTATGGAGACTTGAATGAACCTCCATTCCCAAAGGATCTTGTTGTGGATTGTCTTGTTCCAATTGCAAAGTTTTGACCTATTGATGATAAAACATCTAAAACACTTGTTGATTGGGAAAGGTATGGTAGTTTTGATGACACAAACCCTTCTCCTTCTCCTCCTATAGAGACATCTATTGAGACTTCAATTTCTATGGCTTTGAATCCAAATTTAGAGGGTTCATCTTCTTCATCTATGATTCAAAATCTTTAGGTTGACAGCTCTTGTAATCCAACATTGGCAGAATCATCTACTACTGTACCTGAGAATGCTTGTGATTCCATTGTTTGGGTTCCTTGTGATTCAGTGCAACAAGACATTCATTTTCTTCCAAATATGGCTACTTGTGATGACTTCTTGACTATTATATCAAACTTGTTCGTGGAGTCTCATATTGCAGATTTGGGGGACACCATTGATGACATTCATCTTCTCTTTGATGGAGAATATCCTTCTTCAATTGTTGTGAGGGAACACCTTGACCCTCTTGTTCAATCTCTACATGATCATTCTTTGTAGTTTGACGTGACTGTGGATACTTTTGGACAACATTTGGAGGCATCATTATCTTCAGAGGGGATATCTTTCTCTTTGGATCATGTTCTACATTCATCTCTACTAGATTTTGGATTGTCCTCTTCATTAGTGTGGCCTAGAACACCTATTCAGAGTGTGCCAAATTTCGCATCGACGTGGAGACACTTGAGAATGCTTCAGAGACATCATCACATACCATTCACCTTCCTGATATCATGTATACATCCATGGTTTTGTTTCTTCCTAATGGGAGGAACATTGTTCGACGAGATTAGATCATCTTCAGCATTCAATGTCAAGCTTCTACCATCATTACAGGAGACTCAACATTGATGGGGGGCTACCTTGTCTCTCTTCTACTTCTCTCTTATGGGGGGGTCTTTTTCCTCACATGGGGTTTTGGCCTTCTCATGCATCATTGAGATCAATTCTATTTTGTATTTCATCTCCCTTTTGGGGATGAGTTTTGTCCCACTGAGTTTTCTCCTTTTCTCTGTTTGTGAGAGATTTCTTTGCCATGAGTACCTAACATGGCCTAGTAGTCGGGACCCATCCTTGCATCTTTGTGTCATTTGCATAATAATTTGCTACTCCCTAAGTTGCACTTAAGGGGGGGTGTTGGTGTAAATAAAGTCTTGTACCTAGTTAATTCATTACTAGGGGACTTATTTACATGTTTGTTAAGTTTACTTAAGTTCGAGGAAGGAATCTTTGTAGAAGGTAATAGTTGTCATTAGTTGTTATCTTATCTTTTGACTTGTAACACATGTGAACCTAGGTAAGTGTGATTAGTTGTCTCATATCATATGATTAAGACACTTGTCATAATCCTATGACATCTTGTATCTCACCTTGGCTATATAACCAAGGGGTTTCTACTACACACATCACAATCATATCAATTGAATCATATTTGATAAGAATACAGTTTATTCTTGTCACATTCCATTCTCTCTCTATACTTTCCATTTGGTCTCAAGATCTTGGCAGCCATAGCCAATTCTAACATATTTTCCTTGTGTTTCCAACTTAAAGGGTTGGACTAACATTTCAATGTCCAAAGACATGTTTTTGCAAATTTTAAAAAAAATGACTCAATCTCGAGTGTGCTCCCCATTAGGTTTGCACATGTTTCGATGTCAACTCAAAAAACAACCTAGTAATGTGAGCTCTTTTTCAGCTTACTAATCATGTAATTTTAGCACGTTTTGAATATTTTAAGGTTTTGATAATTAATTTCTTTTGCTAATGTCTCCATTTTTGTAGAAACCTATGTAAGGTATTTTTGGTCTCATTTTTTACCCGTTTATCGAAATTTGAAACAAATTACATTTTTAAAAACTAGACCCTATTTTTTGCACATTAAAAGAAAATGATTTAAAATTAGTTTCCAAAAAAATTAGGACAAACCAAGCTCAATTTTTTTTACAATATTTGTCTAGTTTGAAAAGTGGTAAGAAGTCACATATTCATTTAAAAAAAAAGCAAAAAAATCAAGCAAAAACTACATGGTATTAGCTAATTTCTCACCTAAGCAATTTTTTAAATACTAAAAAATGTTGTTACATTTTAGGGGGAGCACACCAAATGTTATGTTATGTTATGGTTTTTTGATAGAAACAAGAGCACTTTTCCTACTCCCCCTTTTTCAACCTCTTAATCTCCACCATTTAAAA
The DNA here is from genome assembly GCA_007258455.2 of Sequoia sempervirens. Taxonomy (NCBI): domain Eukaryota; kingdom Viridiplantae; phylum Streptophyta; class Pinopsida; order Cupressales; family Cupressaceae; genus Sequoia; species Sequoia sempervirens. The sequence goes on from VDFB02122706.1 coordinate 61,414, forward strand.
AAAATAGTTTAGAAAGTAGATTTGAAGCTCTACGACTCTTGTTCTTGTTGTGTCTTCAAATTTTGAGTGTAACTATCTTCAATTTCTCATCCAAGATCAGTCTTTTGTGATTTCAAAAAAGTGACCACTTAAGACCCCTTTTTGGCCTCCCATCTCATTGCACATACCCAAAATATATAAATATAAATAAATTAAGAGAACAATTTAGTGATTATTACTTTTGTTTTTAAAAGTTCAATGATAATTAAACTAAAAGTACTCTCAAGTTAAGATGAGAAGTTGCATGAAAACAAGAGTTGGACAATAGTTAGTCATAGTTAATAAAGGTGTTTGCATTAGAAATACTTTATTTTATTCTAACAATTAATGAGTTTAAGAGAAAATGGCTCCTTTGTAATAGTTTATTACTATAATTATCTTGAGTCAATATGAAGAAAATAATTTTATTAACTTAGAAATATTTAATCTTTAAACTAATCAATAGGCTTAGATGGTGGAGATAACTCCTCTTTTTGAAATACATTTTAATTAATTTATTAAAAAAGAAAAAAGAATAGAAAACAAAACTATAAATAAAGAAGCGAGTATAAGAAAATGGTTAGAAAATAACAAGATCATAGGACAAGGTCAAGCTTCTACAAGAGGGTATTTTTGTTTTCCAAGTAGATGGATTTTTTAATTTAAAATAGAATTTGATATCTTACACTCAAATCTAAGTTCTATTGTTATCGAATTTTGTATAAAATTCTTCTATTCTAGATCTTAAATTGTATCTATAAGAAATTTTGTTATTTCTTTTAAAATAGATAATGACTCTTTTAGTTTAATATCAATATTTTCAAATTAAAAATAAATATTTTGAACAAAACAAAAAATCAAGCTAACTAATACAAATATGGGATAAAAATCATAATTTCTAAATGAATATCTCAAATAATTATATATTTAAAATTTTGAGTGAATTATACATGTATCTTTGAAATTTATTTATATTTTGTAAATTATATTGTAAATTAGTATATATGAAATAATTTTAATAGAATTTTTTTTTGTATTAGACATAGTATGAACAACAGAGAATACAACATGTTTTGTAGCAGAGTTACTTCATGTATCTACCCCTTTACAAAAAATTATACAAATCATTTTCCTCCCTATTACATGGCTTAATCTTTATATATACATTATATTAGTGCTTTACATTGTAACATTACATTTTCGCCTTCTAGCAGTGCATATATAGCATGGTTGGTTCTCACATATAGTTGAGTAAGGCACACCATTACTCACTATTACCACAAAATACAAAAGACTATTGTTGCCTGTTACTAGTAAGTGAAATATTACTATTTGTTACCAAAAAGAATGGTAGTTGATAGATCTCCTGGAGTTGTATCCACCTTGTGATCTAGGTTCTTCAATCTCATTAAGGATTTTGCTGCTTCTATTTCTTCTTTAGTAAAGTCTTTAGTGATGAGTAAGGCTGGAGAATCTTCATTCTAAGCATCTTTGGCCACCCTCTCATTGAATTATTTTTGGAAAACCTCCAATGCTTTGAGGAATACTTTTGTGCTAGGTTGTCCCACCTACCAGCTATGCCCAAATCTGACTTCTTTTATATTGATTTGTAGTGTACCTTCCTCCAAAAGTTTAGGGAACTTAAATTTGGAAACCTTCACTATCATTTTGACCTACAAAGCAATGTTAAACAGTGTGAGCCTCTTTGTAGACTCAGTAAATGCCCTCTTTGTCCCACTAAATTTTTCATCATTCCTCGATTTCCAAATACTCCAAAGAATTTTAGTAGAAACACAATTCCAAAATAGTATTAGATCTTTCCCAAGTTTATTGTTTTTAAATGAAAGAATTCTATCAAGTTTTGGTTTATTATTGTCACCCCAGATTTCTTGATTTTGGCAAAAAGGGGTTCCATATCTCCTTTACATATATACAATAAAAATAAAGTGAGTTATTGTTTCAGGCACCCTACATAGGTTGCATATTTCAATGTCTTTAGTGCTTATCTTATAAGGAAGCCCCTGAAAGATTAAGAGCCATCTAAAGCATGCCTTCTTTGGCTCAATTTTAGTTGACCAGTTATTCCTAAAAAAAAATTCCCATTCATTTTTGCTCAACCTAGTGTTCCAAACACTATTTAGGTGGTTAAAGATTTCATGTTGATTAGTGAGGGTGGTGTATATTAACTTGGCATTGATTTTGGTGAGTTTGGTTTCCCCACTCCACTTAAATTCTCTATACTATTCTACATTATGCTTGCATTTAACTGGGGTGGTTATCTCTTTGCATGCTTCTTTTAGAATTGAGTAGGTTCTCCAGTTGGTCACATGAAAGTTATATTTTGTACTTTGTTGTTTCCAATCTTTTAAAAATCCCTCAAAGATATTAGAAAAGAACTTTATGCCTTTATTGGCCCATTTTTTGGTCTAGCACCCCTGCAGGAGTGCCAGTGGCTTGTCATTGTGCACACGATTCCACCAAATTGACCTGTGGGTGGACAGTGTATTGTCCATGAAGAAATGAGAATTTAGAATGTGCTCTTTGGTGTGTTCCCATGCTTTCCAGATACTCTTAAACACAACAGACCCTTCAGACAATATAGGGTGATGACAACTAAGAAGGTCATAAAGGGGGAGTCATTTACAAGCCTTTGCATGCTTGGGGATTGCCCTTTGTATGTTATTCCTGACCAAAATTTTCAATGGTTCTTCCCCCTCTAATGCTTTGAGTATCCATTTGGCTGCTAGGGCTATACCTTGAATCTTTAGGTCTTTTAGCTCCAGCCCACCTTCTGCCTTGCTCAAGCAACACTAGCTCCATCTAACAACATGCCTCTTTTTCTTACCTTTCCCATCTGACCACAAAAAACTCCTTATCTTTTTCTAAATTTTATCAACTTGATAGCTATTAAATAGCCAAACAGAGGCAAAGTATAGACTATAGGAGGAAGGCATTTTCTGGCAGACCTGCATTCTTCCTGCCAGAGATAGGAACTGCCTATTCCACTTACCAATCTTCTTGTCAATTTTCCCTATGATCCAAAGCCACATCTCTTTTAGGTTTGGACAAACAGCAAAGGGGATGCCTAGATACCTAACCTGCTTTTGGCGACCTCCCCACTAAACACCAAATTTACTTAACTAGTCTAGAGGCATCTCCTGCCAACCCAACATAATGGATTTAGAGAGGGATATTTTTGTTTTAGAGGCATCATAAAGTGTGTTTAGCTTCTCTATTAGGTTAGAGATATTGTCTTCATTTAGCAGACGGAACAATGTAGTATCATCTGCAAATTGAATATTAAGCAATTCAGTTTTATTTGGTAGACTTATACCTTTTACCTTTGGTGTGATATCATTGACTCTGAGGATATAGTGCAAAGCATCAAATGCAATAACAAACAAGGCAGGGACCATGGGGCAGCCTTGCCTAATTGACCTTTCCAAAGAAAACTCCTTTATAAGAGAACCATTAACATCAACCTATGCCACTGCATCCTTGAAAAGTGTGACCACCATACTACAGAAAGCATCAGGAAATCCAAATGCCTCCAACATTAACCTAATAAATGCCCACTCAACCCTGTCATATGCCTTCTCAAAGTCTAGTAGTACCATTGTCACCTCTTGCTTGGAGGTCCTTGCCCATTCCATTGCCTCCCAACTGGTAATTAAATTCTCAAGAATGTATCTACCTTTAATAAACCCAGTTTGGGTGTTGTTGATAAACTTTGGTAGGATGTTTACTAGTTTGTTTGCAGTACTTTTGCTAGGATTTTATATGACACATTAAGCACGGTTATTTGTCTCCAGTTCTTAATCAGTATTTTGTCTCCTTGGGAAGCAATTTTGTAATGCCCTTATTGGCGTTCCTTCCCAGGGAGCCAATTTCCAAGGCCTCTTTGTACACTAGGAAGAGATCATCTATAATCCAATCACTGAATGTCGTGTAAAATTTTGTTGGGAGTCCATCTACTCTGGGGGTTTTATCATTATGTAAGCAATTTATTGCCAACTTGATTATTTTAATAGAATTATAAATACATTTGAAAATATATATATACAAAATAATATATCTTTGAAAAAGTTATATCCAAAATAAACTTATTTTTCTATATATAAATATCTACATAAAAAAAACTAGAGATTACAAATTATAAAAGAAAACCTTTTAGAATTTCAAATGTTTAAAAAAAAAAATTTAAAATAATATATTTTAAAAGAAATTGGCCATTAAGGAAAACTCTAAAACTCCAACATGGGCACAATTCTTAGAAATTTTAATACAAAACCTTAACACTCAAAATCTTGGGGACCTTTACAAATTCTAACACATTGGTAGGCACATGGAGGATGAGGAGGGAGAACAATTATATGCAAAGTTGACTGCAGGAGACCCATTAGAAACTATATTAGAGGTAATCTATGATAAGCAAAACAAGGCCAAAATGCATAAGGGGCAAACCAAATTAAGCACCAATAGAGAACATGCAACTACTCATGGCAAGAAAAAAGCCATTTGACTTAGAGATAGTATTCAAATGTAGGGCTATGTCAGGGAGATATTATAGTTCTTTATGACAATTAGAGTGTCATATGTCTAGCAAAGAAATTGACCTTTCATGTAATGATAGCACATAGATGTCCAATACCAGTTTGTTTATGACATGGTAGAAGATGGGAGGGTGATGCTAGAGAAAGTTTTCATTTCACAAAATGTCATAAATGCATTGAAAAAGCTAGTTAGCACAATCAAGTTCAAATGGTGCAATAAGTCCATGAGCTTCTCAACCCCTAGTAGACAGATGACACTATTAGTATTCTCTTTGCTCCTCCAAAGTGTTTGACAAGTGAAAGAATGTTGGGAAAAGTGTTTCGACATTAAATCCTAATGTTAAGAATAAAAATGGAATTCTTATATTCTAGAACACAAAACTACAATGTTCAAGGCTTTAGAAGTTAGTTTTGGCCTTGAAAACATGTTGAAATGGGTCTTAACCAAAGCAAAATTCATGGCCTTTGAAAGATGGGCCTCCTACATTACACATTTAGGAGCATCCATCACACATGAAAGAGTTGTTATAAGGAGATAAACTTGTTGACCAACTTATAATGCATGTGATGACACATCATAAGGCATCTTTTATTGAAGATAATGGATCCAAAATAGAGTGCCCAAGTTGGTGAGTGTATTATGACAAGCTTACGATCGAGGGAAGGAATATGTTATTTTTGGTTTATGGACTCATCTTATATTCCAATTGAATTTTGACTAAACATTGAGTGCCACACTTGGCTAGTTTTAGCTCATGTTTTCTTAAATACTATTTAATGATTTCAAGTATCATTTCTCCTATTTATTATGTGCTTAAGATGGAGATTTCATAGTAAGATTTGTAGATACTATTATGATGTTAATATTGCTCCAAAACCCTTATTGGTGGTAGTCATGCAAAAGTTTAGACTCTACAAATGTAATGTAATAATTGATTACAGAATAATACATTGAGTTCCTTTGGTGTGTGGAGTTTTTCTCTTGTAAGGGTTTCCCTCATGTAAATTGCTATATTTTTCATTAGATGTATAAAACATGTTTTGAAAGATCCCTAGAACCCTTTACAATAAGTGTCAACTAGCATAAAAACTCGAAAATAATGAAACTATAGTCAAGTTGTCTCACAACATCCCACAACCTTAATGGGTAAACAAGTTTTACTAGGACCTCAAACCTTAGATGACCTGAAGCAGGACAAAAAATCTCAACAAAACACTAGCTAACCCAAAACTAAACAACATAACTATAGCCAAATATCAAAAGGCAAAACCCCAACAACCAAAAAAACTTACACAATGCATGAGACCTTTGAAATCCTCACACCCTTAACTTGAGGATGGGATTCTAGAACATATTTAGGAAGACCTCTCTTCCTCCTTTGAGCAATGAATCCAAGAAACATCTTTTCAAAATCTCCCAAACATAGAGAGAGGAAGACATCCTCCACCACCACCTAATCCTTAGTTGCCTCATGTAATGAGGAAGAAAGTCTATTGGAGGAAGTCAAATGCAACACAAAATCCACCACCTAATCAATGCAAGAGTCTCCCCATAGCCCACCAACCAAGCAATGAGTCCAAACAATGGAAGAGAAGCCTAAATCAATAAAGATGAGGAAGTCCTTACACAACTCAATGAAATAGCTAAAGCGACATCATCCTCATGAGAAGACACCTTAGGAGGAGCCTCCTCAATCACATCATGATCCACCAATAAGAAGGCAACGTAAATCACTATGTTATGATATATTAATTTTGTGTTTAGTTCTTTATAACTATATGAATAGATTATTTTTATTTTGGACATACCTCCTCCCATAGATTGGTGTATCAAGTGTATTCCACACCTTTGCATCTTTCACAATCCTATGGGAGCCTTATTTTTCAACCCTTATGTTCAAAGTTTTTTGGGCAAGCACCTAATACCTTAAAAAATTGCTTGCTATTATGAAGACATGTTAATGTACTTCCCTTTTGCATTTGAAAAGTGTGATGCACACTATTTAGTTCTAAATATTTTTGTGTGACTAAAGATTTAGCTATAGCAAAAGGGCAATTTGACTTTGAGTTTCATTTTTTATTGGTTTGGGGATTTGACCAAATGATGGCAATGCTTCAAAGGATAAATCATACTTATCATCAAGTGCAAGTACAAGACCTTTCATGTCTCTTTTATATTTTAAGTGGTGTATATAAGGTGGAAAAAATACAAGGAAAACCTTATAATTGCTTGATAACTCCCAACATGTGAGAATAATACTAATTTAACTCAAAACAATCCAAAACATTTAAGAGTTATTTTTTACTAAACTTCAAGAAGCTAAGCAACAATATTGATAGATATATGTAAACAATGTTTCAACACATGCATATGTGTAGAAAATATATACACATGTAACAAGAAAATCACCCTAACAATTGAACTTTGTTATCCAAATATCAACCCCATGATCAATACAACCACAAAATCTATTAACAAGAGACACTCACTACAACCACTATCTATGCCTCCCTCTCTCCTTTAGTATGCAAACTATTGACAAGTTTAGCTCAATTTAAATTACAAATGTATAAATATTACATTATAGTGCCTTGCATACTGATCATTGAGCTCGTTCTAGTCATTACATAAATTCTATTGAGAGCCAAGACATAAGTTGGGATACAAAGCTCTTAAAGTCAACAAAAAAAGACAAAAGATCACAATCACATATCCTTCATTGTTTATTGTTGGTATGAGGATTAGGTACAACCCTATTTGGAACACTATGCGCCCAAAAATCCAAACCCTTAACAATTTTCTTTATAAATTCACAATAAGACTATCAATAGGTTAGGACTCCCATCAAGAAGATCTCTAAAGCGTTTAAGGGATGTCATCATGAGCCTCTCACAAATCAACTTTGCAAGTTGTATAATGCCCTCTAATGTCACAACTTTTACTACCATGAAGAGCCCACCAATATTGTCATCACTAAGTTGAAAATCATACTTGTAAATGGTTGCAAATGCTTATACATTTGTGTTTGTATTTATGGCATTGAAAATAAAAGTAGAGACTAACTTGTTGTTGATGAGGTTCTTTGCAATTTGATTGGCAACTCATAACCCACCACCACTCTTATTGTTCTATCATCATTGAGTCACTACAAAAAGCAAATGTCATTTTATCCAAGCCATATTTCCCTAAACATTTGACTTCCCATTTACCAACCAATATTCGCATATGAAACATTGAATTTTCTTTATTTAGTATTGACATAATCCAAAGTTGTCAATGCAATTAGTGTCAATATCAATCTAAGCATGTAATTTATTTTCCCATAGCCTACTAGATATATCATTAGATTACATATCAATATTATAATGGACATGTCTTTATTTTTGTGCTTTGGAGCTCCATCATGCTTTTACATTTTCATGCATCAATAAAATCACCTATGATATATTCTTGTGTGAATTCAATCTTTTAGTTGGAGAATGATTCAACTATTTTATTACCCTCTACAATAATGTTGTATCATGGGTGAAATCAACCCATCCAATTTCAGCCAAATTTGTTCTAAAATGTTTCTCTACAATAATGTTGTACTACTCTTTACTATATATATACCTTTCGTGTGTTGTTTCAAATACCTTCTTAATTACCTTATATATGATTCCACAATTTCACCACAAGAAAATTAGAATTATGGACCTGTTTTTCATCATGATATTTTCCTAGAATTATAAATGTTTGTTATTTTTCCAAATCCAAAACATAATCAAGAAGCTCATTGATTCTTACTAGCACTTAAATTATTAGCCTAGATAGATTTTGTCTCGAGATAGCAAAGCCTTACCCTAAGATACAAATGTCTCATTACTTGTATCTCATTAGAGTCATTTGAATGTGTTTGTATTATCTTTTACAATATGTAATACAAATAAAACCTATCCTAATTACCAACCATTGATACCATTTTTATTTGATGTAAGAGAATGTTAGAGGCTCTATTTTCAAGCTGTATGCATTGGGTTTTCATTTCCTTCTAATTTGTGCTTTCAATTCTTTGTTATGGTCTCTCTATTCAAAATATAAATGATAGTCAAATTGTTTATGATGGTAACCATGGCCTTCTAATTTTTCCTTTGAATTAATTGTTAAGGTCTTTCTATTCATAACATAAATGACAGTCAAGTTGTTCATGAGACCTACCTTCACAATTATTAAACTTCTAAAATTTGTAAATAATTGTACATTCATATTACTATCTAGGTTTTTTATTCCCTAACTCAATGCTAATGCAGTATTCCATCATTGTTGAGTTAATATTAAACGATTTTTCAAACATTGAAAAATTTAAAATATAATTATTTTTATTTTATTATCTAACTATCAAACAACTACTACATAAAGAAAGTTGCATAAATTCAAAAAAAAACAAAAACGATTCCTACTTTGACCTTCTCAAAGTGAGTATTTCATACTAACTGAAATTTTAAAATAAAACAAGAATTAAAATGCAACAAAATCATCACATTATAATTAAATGTTGATATTAAGCAAACAAAAAGTCATTACATTTCAAGCAACCTAAAAAAAAATGAAAACATGAAGGAGACTTCACTTTACATACATGAAGAAGCAAGTTTTGAAAAAAAAAATTACTAAATGCTTATATATGTACAAGTAGGTGAAAAAACAAAAACAAAAACAAAAACAAAACAAAAACAAAACAAAAACATTAAGCTCAAAGTCGTATTCAGCTGCCTAATTCAACTCTTTGACTACATGTGAAAAAGGTGCGAGTAATTGTTTTTCTACCCAAGAGTTATAAGGGAGGTGTGCATTATGAAGTATTAAACAGAGAGGCCTTTTAATTCTCCCAATTATGAAAAATAATAATAATAATAATAGCATTAAGCCTTGTTATTGCTAATGAATGTGCTATTGTTATTACTTTATGCCCCAAGGATTAATATTATACACACCCAATAGGTCTCTAAATCCTCTAGCTGTTGCACCACTCTCAAGGACTCCCTAAGATGTGGCATCCTTAGGCTTGACGTATTAAGTGAAAGAAGTCATAGGTTGATTAGCTCAAACGCTATGGAATTATAATTTGAGGGAGCCACTAAATAGCAAGTTATGGCATTATGTTTCCCCACACTCTGATCATATTTAAAAAGACGCGAACTAGGCTCATTAAATTTGACTTAGACTCTACACAACAAATTGAAAAAAAAATTATTAAATATTAGAGATTTTTAAGGATTTAAGACTTTAATTATGCACCCTTCAATAAATTAACTTCAAATACATAATAAACTAATCAAACAGAAGCTACTTTGATTGCATACACAAGTATACATCAATATAAGTACAAAAGCATATTTGAGTTTAAGGAAACAACATTTATAAATATATAAACATTCTCAAGTGTTTTAGATGTACAAAACTCATAATTATGATATGCATGACATCAAAAATAAAAAATCACGACACTAAGTTGTGAACTATGGTAGAGAGGAGTTTGTGTTATGTGGCCTAACATTGCTAGCTCTATGGATTTTTGTGCTCATATCTCAGACTACAACCATAGGAGTATTACTTAGGATCAAGATTGACACAACAAATCAAAAGTATAAATCTACTTTAATTACTTGGATTTAATTGGAAAAAAATCAACTACATAAAAAAAAACATTGTTTTTCCATTCGACATGGCCCAAAATGATATTTATTCTTTGTTTTTAAAAACTATAAGGGTTTTTGACGATGGTTGCACCCAACAAGGTTGAGCGGTAACACCCTTGCTACCAAGTACAAATTAAGGCCTTTGAGACCACACAAACCTTGATATACATGCCATTTTTCATAATTGTATCACTTTTAACCAAGCTCAAATGCCTTTGTGTGTTCAAGACAACATATTCAAGTGATACATTGAGTTTTTAACCCTTTGTATTGTATAAAACAATGTTTCATTGAGCATTACATTATCAATTCACATTTGGTCTCCAGACCTGGTATGAGAGAAACATTGACAAGAAGTAGAAGAGGATCAGTCACATTGCACAAGTGAGGAGAAGCTATGCAACACTTCCACCCAGCCATTAAAGATAGTACTTGAAGAAATCCACAGCTGCAAAGACAACCAGGCATATTGTGCCATTTGACTTTGGACATATTGCTATAATTTTCAAAGCTTGACACTAAGGGACCATTGAACATATTGCTGTAATTTTTGAACATATTGCAGACACACCAAGTAACTGTGTCCCAAGTCTTCTAAACTCATTTACTGTCACCAATCTTGGGATTCACCGAGTCTAGTCAATTCCTCTCAATTCTTGCAACTCTGGCTCTAACACCCTATTTAGGTCCTTATGTCAACCCTGCTATCCACAGTTGTGTTGTGTTTGTCAAACAAGACAGAGAGCTTTGCAAACTGTAGAAATTGCTTTCAAGTCTTTATGGCCTCCTCAGTACACATATTTTGAATAGAAAAACTGATTCCTGGATGGTCAAGGGCAGCTGCTAGAGTCTAAAGAATATGATTGAGTTGGCAGAGTTGTGACTATCTAGATAAAATTTGGTTTTGATTGTGTGAAAAAATAAAAGCTTAAATGGTTTCATAAGGATGTAAATTCTTTGCCCATTGAGACTCAAGCCTAAGCGCTTATATTTCCTTTCCTGTGCAGGAAGATATTTTCTTTGTAATCCCGGTGCTCGGCTGACGTAAATCATTTATTGTCAACAGTAATATAAGATGCATTTCTTTATGAAAAAAGTAAAAGAACAAAAAATAACATTATAAAAAAGTGAAATTTGTGTAAATAGGAAAGCATTCCACTTCTTAAAAGGAAGAAATTATCTAGATTAATATTTATGAGAACTCTCTAAAGAAGGAGAACAGATTCAGAAATATGACTGCAGTATAAATTTTGAAGTTGTCATGCAACATGGAATTAAACTTCAAACTAAGCACTGGGTTGAGAAACAATATAATGTGTTCTAAATCATAGATGAATGAGAATCAGCTTAAATAATGACATATTATATACAAGGCAATCAACTCTGAGAAACAAGAGAATATAGACGGTAAAGGAACACAACGAACTGGCAAATAAGTAAATAATTAACAGGAAGCCTAACAACCTGCTGCCTTCAAAAAATTATCAAATGGACTAGCTGCCGGAAGCCGCATTGCTTGCCATGGTTCATGCGGCAATGGTTCTCGATCAAAGATCCTTGAGCTCAGAACTTTTCCCACTGCTTGATTGCTTTGTGTATCTGTTGTCAGAACCTGTATAAAATCATAAATATAATAAGATAAGGAAAAGACAATTTGCATTCCTTTGCAGTGTCTCGTACAGGTTGCAGAGTTAAAAAATTCCACTTTTCTAACTCGTTAACTGTTCTGAATTAGAACCATAAATTGCATGTGTTTCTCCTCTGAATGTATGGCCACAGAGGTGCATGTAAAGGATGAATACAGGAAGAGGAAGCAATAAATTTAACAAATTGAACCTTCTCTGAAAGGAAAAATCTAACAGACTCACCTTTCCCTCATTCTTTTCAAAGTTCTGAGGTATGCCTGTGCTTCCTAGTTCTTCATTAACAGGAAATGTCAAAAATAAAGTATCTGGATTGGCCTCTTGGTTCATCCAGACAGAGAGTTTTCTGCGTGTGCTAGAACCAAAAGCCTCACATTGGCTAGCCATTGTGCTGAAAGGAAGGGGTGATGTTGACACAGCTGCACTAGCAACCTGTCCTGCTGTTTCAAGTGCCTGACAACAGAACTATTTTTTTCAAAAACAGCAAATTGTTCTCTAAATTTTGAAGAAATGCAGAATATGTGCACAAAAAGAAAAAGAGAACAATAGGATGTTTTAACTTTTCATTAATCTACTGGCAAAGGGAAAAAAATATGTAGATACACAGTTCATGTAAAAAAAATATGATGAATTATATGCTGTATGACTATCTCAGTATGCAGAGAACAATCTGAGCAGCTTGGCAAGTCCAGATATGCTATGCCTGAGATTTCCTTAATTAGATATAACTTAAAGCTAACACATTCTATCATATGCACAGAAGATGATTTTTTATGCAGGATCATTTTTATAAAGGCACTCTCACATTCTGATTACAAATATTAAACTACAAACTTAAATATCTGGCGTAGTTAGGAGGTAAAATCAGTACTGACCTACGCCTAAGGAAGGCTGCTAAGACTCAATAATTAAATTGAACATGGCAACAACAAATTAGCAGAGTGAAATTCTTCTACTGTTATTCAGTTAAAGTCTTAAGCATTTTATAAGCATTACAGTCTGGCATTATGTACGCTAAGAAAAACTACACACATGCAATTGACTTACTGTCAATAATATAACTCGATCTAACAACCTTATGTTTTGAAAGCAAGCTTGTTACACAAAAAGGTAAGAGGAACAAACACCAAATCCCCTTAAAAAATACAAACAATTATATAACTAGATCTTAATTCACTTCTTCATCATCCATTTATTTTACTGAAAAATGCATCTTTATATTACTCCAGAGAATGAAAGATTTTCATCAACTGTGCATTCTAGTTACAAGGAAATCTCTCCCAATTTCAAAACAATAATATTCCACATTGAGACACAAGAAATTCACGAGGTTCAAGGTATCTTTTTCTTTAGAGGATGAGGATTAAAAATCACAATTGTTTTTGCAGAAAGAAGGCAAGGGACGAAAGTGCCTGAAAATCACAGGAAAAAGCTCAGTAACTATGTCACATCCCGTATGAACCCTTTCTAAGGCCCCGTAGTCCCGATGTAATTTGGACTAGGGGTGGGGACTTGAAACTTAATACTAACTCTATGTGTGTGTGTGTAAGTGTATGGGTGTGTGTATTCTTAAGTGAATGAACTTTTAACGGTTAATAGTGATGTATGCATATGAAGTCTAGTTATGTTTTTCATTTAATTTCTATATAGATATATTTGGCCATATTTTATCTAACCTGGACTAACTAAATTGTGAATGTTGCGAGGAACAATGTTTTTTGTGCAGGTGACAGGGTGCATGGTGGAGTGGACTCTGCGGATCCATAAATTGAAAATGATTTTTATGCCAACCTTGCCGAAACATTGATTAATCCCGAGACTCGTCCAATCCCTAGTCAGCCTTGTCCGTTGCTTGTGGAGTTAAAGGTCCTAGTTTGAGTCCTGCTAGGTAACTGCTATCTTGTGCATATTAGTTTCTAAACACTTTTCATTCAACATGTCTTTCCGTAATACCTATCTAGGATCACATTGTGAGTTTCGCCTTATGGGGTGATAGTTCATAATAGTGGTAATAAAATTTGTAATTGTGAAATAGATTTATATATATATATATATATATATATATAATTAATTTGAAGGAAGTATTATAATAATTATTATTGATGTTCATTTTAATACATTGAATATTAAATGATTAAAGAAATAAATTATTATAGGTAATACTATGGTTACCTATAGTGTGATTTAAATTATTTTAAAACCCCAATAATAATAAATCGACAATGAGAGAACAAGAAGTTGCATAAAAAAAAGAAAAGACATGAAACTTAGGAAAAATAAATAAAACCAAGAAAGAAATCACAGAAGTCAAAAATTGGAGAGAGAGGCGTAGGGTTTCTAAAGAATGCTACGGCCAGAAGGTGAGGAAGGCAGAAATATTTATCATCTTGTCGGCTCTCTTGATGGAGGAATTGGAACCCATACCTCAGCAATAAATTCTCCACCCAGCATGCCTGGCAAATAGGGAAGAGAAGTGACGGGAAAGACTCGGAAGGACAGGAAGTGGAAATAAAGAGCCATGGAGAGGCATTTTTGGATCCGTCTTTTTCTTAGAGCAAAGAGGTGTTTGGAAAAGAGGAGAATTTGAAGGTTGTTTAGTTGTGGGTGAGCTGCCTAGAGTGAATTTTCTTGCTTAAGGACAGGTTTGCCCTGTTTACCCATTGTCTTTAAAAATAAATTTTACATTGTTTGCTGGGAGTGTTAGTTTTTTTAGATCAGAAATGTAAACAAGCAGAAAATGCAACACAGAGACAATGAACATAGTGATTACCCTGGGAAAACCCTCCTACTTGAGGGAGAAAAACCCAGCAAAATGATCTCTTATAAATTAGATGAAAAACTGCAGAAAACTACATACAAATCAGGCCCTAGACAAGGCTGAGTCCAATACAATGAATGGAGACACTTCTCCTTGAAGCGAAATACAAATGATGACACTTCTTGTAAAAATCAGATATGCTACTAGGAGGCGAACTGTTGCTGCTGCTGAAGATGCGAATTGGAGAGTCAATTAATTGATAATCAAATGAGAGGAATCCATCCTCTATAAATACCAAACTAGGCGGCCTTCTCTCTAGGGCCGACATAGAACAAATATATTTTATTTATAAAAGATGAAGACCAACCTACCTTGAGCAAGATATAATTAGGAGAAATTATCGCCCGCCGCTACAACACTAACTCTTAGCTAGGGAGGTATTTTCCAGATATCCTCGTCATGGAGTCTCTCAACATGACGCCCACAATGGCTACACCCATTTGTGGAAAACCACATCTCAGTCTCCGAGATGTACAAGAGTTCATCATGGAGTCCCTCAATATGATGTCCACAATGGCTACACCTATTTGTGGAAAACACATCTCAGTCTCAGAGATGTACAAGGGTTCATCACGGAGTTTCTCAACGTGATGTCGTCATGGAGTCTCTCAACATGACGTCCACAATGGCTACTCCCATGTGTGGAAGGAAACACATCTCAATCTCAGAGATGTATAAGGGTTCGTCACGGAGTCTCTCAACGTGATGTCGCCATGTAGTCTCTCAACATGACGTCCACAATGGCTACTCCCATGTGTGAAAAACACATCTCAGTCTCAGAGATGTACAAGATATCCTCATCATGGAGTCTCTCAACATGACGTCTCATCTCAGTCTCAGAGATGAACAAGGGCTTGCACCTCATATTTCTCCGTCTCAGATAAATATACACTACAAGGGCTTTCACCTCATATTTCTTCGTCTCAAAGAAATATACACTACAAGGGATTTCACCTTATATTTCTCCATCTCAGAGAAATATAAACTACAAGGGCTTTCACCTCATATTTCTCCATCTTAGAGAAATATACATTACAACAAATCTTCATCATGATGTGACTCCCTCTGAAACTCCAAGTACTTGCATCAACTTCCTGACCTCTCGTCCAAGATTGCCTGCAATGCTTTCCTTAGAGGAGCAGTTTCCAACACACACCTCCGGCACTACTGACTTGCGAGAGCCCAGGACTGTCCTCCTTGACCTCATCCCAGATCACCCTATTTTGAATAGGTTTGCGGTGCTACCAATGTCAAAACAAGGTTGACTGCCTTGTACAATTCCATTCTCTACAGCTGAAGAGGCCTTCCAAAGACTTAGCATCTGTCCTTGCAACACTGCAATCCACTTAGCTGACACCTTCACTTCTTCTCAATGAGTCACTCTAGTTCCTCGAGACATAGGACTTCATTTTGCTGAACACCGAACTCCCTCTTGATCCCTGCCTCCATTGATTGATCTTTAGAGCCTTAAATCCTCTTTCTGGATGATCTCAACTCGTGTCTGGAATTTAACTCCCTCTAAATGTCATTTCCTGCATTTCAAAGAGATTAATAATAGTTCATGAAATCAAACTACCCCAATACAAACATGTAGACATCTAGCAAATATCATTAGATAGAACAATTAAGGAATGATAATAGAACTTATCTTTGTGGAATCAAAATCTCCTTAAATGCTGCACTTAAACCCTCTTCAGATATGCTCTTATCTCTCCCTTAGATCTACTCATATGTAGCATTAATTATGCTCCCGAATGCTGACTCTGCTTAGTACAGCCTTCAAAAAAAACAGTTCCTTCTCTATCAAAATATTGAATCGCTAGAAAACACATATCTCCTGTAGAGAAGTCTTGTGCCAGATATGCCTTCAAGCTTTCACAAATTCCCATCATAGGCTCCTTTAGGCCATCCCTCTGTAGAAATTCAAAGACACAGCTGCACAAACATCGCAATCATATCCATTCTTTTCTATGCAGCGCTCCTCATGTTGGCTCCACAATATTCACTTCGATCTCCCAGCAACTTCTTTTCTTGATGATTTTATCACTGACGCTTGCCTTATGGAATTTGTCTTTATGCTGGCAAAGTCAAACACCAAGTAAACCCAATATATCGACTCAAGCAACTCCCGATGATTCAATAGCAACTATATACACCCAACTGTTAGTTCAAATGCTAATACTTCAATAAGACCCCCAATACTTTAGAGATGTCTCTTCTTTCCCATTTCCTGTAGCTCCCGAAAATATGCAAACTACCATTATGTCGTGTTTTTCCCAAATGTCCACATTTCTCCCATAGTGAGCATCTCGATTTTAAAAAAAGATTTGACTTCAATTGTTTTAACAACCCGCTCACCACCTATTCTTTATTTCCTTCATCTTCTTGAAGCGCCATCAGTTACAAACAACTCCCAACAGCTCAAAGGTAACTCCATGTTTCTAAATAGACAGACATGATACATTCTTCTTTAATTTGGCACGACTTCCTCTTATATGCCACGGGTTCTCCAGATGTCCAGGTCGTCTCTTCTTTGTCCCTTATGGTAGCTTCTTTAAATAACAAATAAAGCAATCTCCCTTCTGAAGGTGACGTCTACAGAACGGCTCCACATCGACTTAGCTTCCAAACTCCCGAGCTTGATATTTTATTCCTATAAATACAATGATTCGTGCCTCCAAACTATTGCTCAGCAACCAGAAGGGAAGCATCGACTCTAATTCTTCTCATGATAGCCTATATATATTTACACAACCTTCATACACGACTTCCCCTAAAGATTCATTCGGCCCATGTTTTCAAATTACAAAAGTCGTTAAATTCTAAAGCAACGACAGTTCGTAAAAAGCTCGACTACTTAATATCATCACTGTTTAGCATATATATCAATAAAGACACAAATCTGCTTCAATTGACAATCTGCCTCTTCACACAGATTAATATCACTTTGCCTATAATATTTGAATCGCATTACTCCTTCGCACCTATATGCTAATCGATTTCCTTCTAACGCCTGGCATGATTTATCTATTTCTCCCTATCAGCATATATTTGTCTTTATACTGCTTAGCCAAATCTGATCAAATCTTTTCTAAACCCACTCTAATACCATGTTAGTTTTTTGAGATCAGAAATGTAAACAAGCAGAAAATGCAACACATAGACAATAAACATAGTGATTACCCTGGGAAAACCCTCCTACTCGAGGGAGAAAAACCTAGCAAAATGATCTCTTATAAATCAGATGAAAAAGTGCAGAAAAATGCATACAAATCAAGCCCTAGACAAGCCGAGTCTAATACAACGAATGGAGACACTTCTCCTTGAAGCGAAATACAAATGATGACACTTCTTGTAAAAATCAGATCTGCTGCTAGGAGGTGAATTGCTGTTGCTACTGAAGATGCGAATTGGAGAGTGAATGAATTGATAATCAAATGAGAGGACTCCATCCTCTATAAATACCAAACTAGGCGGCCTTCTCTCTAGGGCCGACCTAGAACAAATATATTTTATTTTGTAAAAGATGAAGGCTGACCTCCCTTGAGCAAGATATAGTTAGGATAAAATATCTCCCGCCGCTACTACACTAACAGGTAGGACTGCCATAGGGGATTACAAATGCCGGTATTATGGAATAGAATTTTGAATGTAGTATTTGAATGCTCTTCCTTCCATAAACTCATAGGTTTCAGCTTGTCTGGCTTGAACAAATTTTATATAATGTATTTAATCATTTGTGGTTTATATTCTTCCTTAAAAACCTTAACCAGCATAGTAGTTTCAACCAAAAACGAGTTGGGGAAAGGTAAATGTGTGTAGGGAAACTCCTTTTCAATCCATGGCAACTGCTGCAACCTTTATAGATGCTTTTCTAGCAGTTTTTTTTCCCATTTACTTATGCTGCTTCTTAGAGTTGTGTTTTTTTCTCTTTCACACAGCTGCAACAAGGATAAAAGGGGAAGATGATATTCACATATTTATATGTTATTATTTATTCAAACTAATAACCTCTATCAAGCTGAGCATTTCATTTCAAAGTTAGTTGTATGGGTGAGTAGAGAAAATGGTACCAATATTTGTTGTTAGTATGAAAAAATAAAATAAATAGAAGCTTAGACAATACCTAAGAACTGTTTGACAAAATGTCTCAATGGAAAAGAGATTATAAAATGCCATTCTAGGTCATAATGAGCTGCCATAGGTTATTTGAAGTTTCTAAAAGTATGTAAACTAATCTCTTGCCTTCTAGGGTTTAAATTCGTGTGTAGTGTTGATGTGTGTTTTGTGACACACCAAACATCAGAATAAAAATGCCCAAAGACAGCTCTATCCTCTCTTGAAAAATTACCTCTTATGCTAAGATTGCTAGAAAGGTCATACGGTAATTCCAATGTTTCTTAATTTGAGTGCAAGCTCAATGGATGATGTGATATGCTGGTTTCACAAAGGGACCTCAGATAGTAGATTATTCGAAGTAGGAATTAGAATTGATTTGACGTTGAATGCTCTTTTGTTTTTTGGGATTTTCAGTTTGGAATAAAATAAAAGGAAAAGGGATGAGGGTTAAGAAACTAGATTTATGCAAAATTACTCCTACGAACTTAAGAGACAAATGCTGGATAGTGAAATTTAAACCAATCTTTGCTTTGCCAAGCACAGTACTACAACTAGAAAAAGACGGTGCAATCTTCAATGGGTTTATGAAAGATGTCCTACTACACAATACCACCATCAATTCGATCAATGCATATAGGTAATAGAATTCAAGTTAAACAGTTTCAATGTTCAGACTAACCTTACACATCAAATTGAAAATCATTCAATTGAAAAAGGTATGAACTAATTTCACTATCTCCAACACTATCAATCTTTCATTCATCTAAAAATGCTGAAAACCAATTTACTCTATTGAAGAAATCATGAAACCATGCGAGCTCATAAAAATAACAAATGCTCAACTCTGAATCCACTTATTATTTGAATAGCAATAGTAGCAACAATTTCATAAGTCTCTCACTGAATAAATGAAATGCGTGGGGTTTATATAGGTACCCCAATTACAAAGCAACGGCCAAGATTGATTTGAGATCAATGGCCAAGATTATTTCAATAAACCCTAACCCTAAAAGCATAACCAACTCAAAGGACACATGGCACAAGCAGAACAAGCCACTTGGAGTATGGAAAATGATGACACCTTGCGAATCATTCGAGCAAGTGGGAATCCAGAATGCAATTCCCTTTGGACTGCTCCTTAGCCGCAAATGCAAGAAATTTAGCTAACACAGAATCGAGTTCCTCCATTGAGATGCTTGGCACAGAATCCAGTTGCACTCCTATCACGTCCAAGGTTTCAAGGCATTGAGTGCAAGTGCTTTCCCATCTACCTTCCTGTTGCTAGGATACGAAAGTTCATCAAGACTTTCGCCAATTGCTTCCTCCTGGCTTTCCTTATTGCTCAATGTGGCATAGGTAAGAGAAATTCCCTCTTTTCTCAACCTGCTGTTCTGACCATCTACCCATTCCCTTGAGTATGCTAAAATATCCTTCATCAATATGTCCAAATCAGTCAACTCAGGTTGTGTCCAGTTAGGCAACAGGATAGGCTTATCTTTTTCCCGTTCAAATTGAGGATGTATGTAGTCCCCGTTGTCTTTTACTTGGTCAGGTATAGGGAATAGATCACATCTTTTTACAAGTTCAATTGGAATTCTGGACCAAGTCTTCTTCCTGACTCCATACTCGTCCACCAAGTTAGACCAATAGTCTTCAATCTGCATAACATGAAGGGGTTTCTTCCCGTGAACTCTCAGGTATGGATCATAGTCAGACCTTGGATTATAAGTGCTGAACCTATAAAATTGCAACTCTACCCTTGCTGTCTTGGCTGCTTGTAATGAGGGGCAGACTTCCAGCATTTTTCCAATTGCAACCGGAAAATCCACTCCTTGTTTGTTCTTTTTCACCTGAATAGAGTCTACACATGCCAGTTGCCTTGCAACTTCAAGCATAACAATCTTGTCTGTTGGATACCAAGGAAGTCTATATGGAGCATCTGAGAATCCATGAACTCTTATGTACGTAAAGGTCGAAAACTGGATAAACCAAGATCCGAACTTGTCAAGCATCACCATAGCTTCTTTAGATAGCCTCCTTTGAACTGTTCCTTGAAGCACTCGCGTGATATATATAAGGAAGGCGTCATTGGTTATCTTAAAATTGTCCCTGTAATGTAGCTGGAGCTGCGGGTAACAATCATATGCTTTGAGTTGATCTTTCCGAAGTCCAACTTCCCCTTTACAAATCAGTCCTCTATACTTGGTGAACCGTGCCAAGATATAAACCACATAGGAACTCATATAGAAGGTTTTGGTCTTTTCTAAGTTTCTCAACTGGAAATCGATATTATCACTTATTAACTTTGCCCAATTTATTGCTTCCATTCCCAATACGATCTCCTCCACGTATGAAAACATCCATACTTCGAAGAAAGCTCCTTGAGAAGTTCCCATAATCCTGTTCAGCATATGAATCATATCACTGTATTCTGTTTTAAAATCCGTGCAAATTAATCTCTTTGGCAACTTGGAGCGGTGTCTTTTGGGTTCCTTGATCCAGTTAGAATTGACTATGTCCATACAGGATTCCTTGGCTTGATCGAACATGGCCTGTGATTCCTTTTGAGTCCTATTCAACATTTTTCGACGATGGGGAATACCAAATACTTCCCTGACTGAGTCCTCCGTAAAGTACACCAAGGTGATCCCATTAGGTGTTTTAATGGATCTTGTCTGCGGATTGTACCTTTTGGCACACTCGACCATTAGCTCACTGCACTGAACTGCTGGAAATCCTGCTGCTTGATGAAGTCCGGACTTAACGATATTAGTGGCAATAGGCATAGGTCACAACATGTAGGAAGAGGGTAATGGCACCTCTCATTTCAGATTCGTAGCTGTAATTCCTATTATTTAAGTATTAGCCCTTTTAAAAATTATGGGGTAGCATTCTATGAAGTGGTTTGTAGCTTGCCAAAGGACCAGCTTTTATTAACAAAGGTTAGCACTCTGTTCTTGGTCCTATTTTACAAGTGGACAGCAATAATAAAGGTCAATGTGCAGCCAAATCTCTTAGATTTTGGCTCCATGTTTCCTTTGGACTTCTTTACAAATAGGACAGCAGTAATAAAAGTTTTACTTAGCTATTTCTACTTGGTTGGGTGTTATGTAATATGTTATGAGCCTAGCAAAGACATCTTTAATCCCGTTGTCAAGAGTATAGATGGTGTGGTTCTTTTCTTGGCTATCTTGGCACATGTAGTACCATGTTTCTAGTTTGTGGCTTGTGCGGTTGCACACCTACTGTCGTATGCTTTGGAATTGCTCAAATGTTCGTATAATGAGTGCTGGTAGAAAATTGGGACAGCTAGGTTGTAATTAATGATTTAATTCTTTAACATGAATACCAACCAGCTAAAAACATGTCAATCCCTTGTGATGCAAAGAGATTTCAGTTAGATACTTATGAAGTAAGAGCTGGTCAAGTCACGTAGCATATAAATAATGAAACGTATATATATCTCTTAGCTATCTAAGAAGGATCCTTTTTTTCAAGCTTATGTACCGATAGAAGAAATTATCTATGAAAAGAAAATGGTTATCTACTCCTAATGTTATGCTAGACACCATAAGTCATAGGTCAAGACCGTAGGTAGGTGAACCATATGGCTTCTCTCATTTATCTAACTCTAGGATGACTTAGTCCACTTACAAAACCAAGCCGCATACAGACGCCGACCTCTATGGCAACACATAACGGTTGGAGTATGGGCTCTACGAGGGCATAGGTAGGAGGATTGCATTACTCCTGTAACGTAGTAGTTTCGCTTCTTCCATGGTGATCACCAATTTGTAAACCCTATGATCCGCACTAAGATAAGCTTATCGATTTTCCAGCTTGACAATAGTCAGGGAGCATGCTCTGCGAGTAGAGTGGTACGGTTGTATCCAGAGATAGTAGGCTATCACCCAGGTATACCGGTGAAGAATGCCAAGGACTTCTTAGGCTTGAATGGCTATTGCCAGTAGCATGTAGGTTCGAGAGCCAATGGCATGTGGGTGAAGGATGCCATAATTCGCTAATATGTAGCTTTAAAGATTAGTGGAAAGTCATTCTAGCGAAGTTGAAATTAAGAAAAGGACCAGTTTGTTTCAAGAGCCAGTTCCTAGTCTTTACTATTCTTTGTGGTTGTTGGTCTAGTTATGCTAATATAGTAATAGGAAGCCTTTTTGGAAGTTAGATACTGTGGGTCAGTAGTTACGTGGTTTCTAAAAGCTTTGGCATGAATAATCAACTCTCTTTGTGGATCCCGGAGTCCATTGGTGGGTTGGGATAGGGAATTCTTATCCTTAAGGTGGGATTCACCATGCACTCTTGCTGCTGAAGGGTGACTGATCTTACAAGGTGAACAACCACTTACTAGCAGCCATTTTATTTGAGGTAACACCCAAGTGAGTATTGCTCATTGTTTGCATTTCAGTATTTTCATTTCATTTACTGTTGCTTAATTGATGGGTACTCATACATGTTTCAGATTATGCTTTCTATGGAGAAGAGGAAGGGAGAATTATAGTAATGCATTAAACATGTATACTGGGTATCCGGGATGCTGTAATGTCCCCTTCCTAGGCAGTACCATTATTTTTGAGGTTAGCCTATGATTCAGATCCTCGTAGGCCGGCAGAAGTGTTTAGAGGATCACTTGTGGCAGTTATCCAACGTTTGGGAACATCACTCCAGTAATTGATTCAGGTTTGGGCCTTTGCGGACACTTACAGAGTGATTTAGAGGTACTTACTATTTATAGTAATTCAGCCAGGCAGGAGTTGCTATTTTTGGCAGGGCACCTGATTCAATTGGTCAGCTCAGTTTTGACCCGGTTTGATGATTTGATGAGCAGACAGGGATTATTAGAGCATTTAATAATAATTAAAGAGATTATTAATTTGACTTTATAATATAAAGTCATTTTAATGAAATATTAAAGTTATTATTAAAATGGCGAATTATAAAGTATTTTAATACTTTATAATGAAGGAGAAATTTTAATATTTAATGAGTTTAATACTCATTAATAAAAAGGACGCCATTTATTAATGATTGGCCTAAGTATTTCAAAAGGGCGAATTATTATATTATTAAATGCAAATGAGCTGATTTTTGTGAAGGGTTGACTTTTTAAGAGAAGTTATATATTTCTTCAAGGCAAATCGAACTCATTATGTTGATTATTCTAATTTGTCTTTATTTCTCTCTGAGAGCATTGGGGTTTGAGAAACAAGGGTTTCTGCAGATCATCGGGTTTTGAAGAACGTTCCCTCTTCAGAATCAGGCATACTGAGACTATGCAATACCAATTGAAGATTGTCAACAGGCTGACTTCATTCAGAGGTCATACAGAGCTTATTGTGAAGATTATTCATCAAGGATTTGGGTCGAACTTCTCCAGAAGGGTTTCATATTCAGTGGCGACTATCTCTTGATCATTTGGCACACTTCCCAAGATAGTACGGATTTCTTACTTGCTGGTACAGGCCGTACTTTTGCTGTAGCAAAGGCCGTACTTCTTCTCCAGATCAAATCGCCTTCCTTTTTCATCTTCTGACTTCATCAAGTTGGACGCCTGGGGTTTCTGGAGCATCTGCAACAATTTCGAGGTGGGAGATTGCATATTCTCTTTCAGCCGTACCATCTCAGGGTTCTTTTCAGGCCCCTGCAAGCTTATTCAGGTTCTCAATAAATAGCTTGCCTTTTTGTTTGAATGTTTGAATATCGTAGTTGTAAGCATTCGGGAAGATTAATAAATCATCTAGCATCGAGATCTAATCTGTATTCTATAGTTTTTAAGCATCTAGTATTTATATTATTTTTCCAAGCATTTCTTTGCAAAATCGCAATTTGTCTTTTATTGCAAAAACCACCAAAAAAATCAAAATACAGAAAACAAACAAAAACTTAGCATTATTAGCTAGTGGTCGGGTTGAGAGACACCTAGTCTCTTACAGATACAAGAATGTAAATTGGCTTGTTTGTTGCGAAGGATGGATACTGCTGCTTAATTGATGGGTACTCATACATGTTTCATATTATGCTTTCTATGGAGAAGAGGAAGGGAGAATTATAGTAATGCATTAAACATGTATAATGGGTATCCAGGATACAAGAATGTAAATTGGCTTGTTTGTTGCGAAGGATGGATAAATGGGTTGTAAATACCTCCTATTACTAGTGGTAGGAAGGACAAATGATTTAGTGGAAATTCACTATTGCTGTTATAATTTTCTGCCATGTCCTCTTATGGTTGTTATGAATTTATGTCATGTATTCTTGCTGCAAATTATCAACTGGGATGTAAGTGAATATTTCAAATCTCTTTGTGAAGGCCTAATGACCATGAATGCATTTCAATCCTCTTAAAACCTGTTTTAGTGCAGTCATTCTATGTGGGTTGTAGTAAGTTCTGTTATATTAAAAAAAAAAAAAAAATTAGTTGCATATTTTGGGACTATTACAAACTAGAAAGGAAAAATAAGGGGCAGAGAGGACATAGCCTTTAGAAGGAAAATGAAGAGCTATGGGCTCAAACAGAAAGGGGGAAAATAGAGGACCATTCATGACATTAGTGAAGCAACTGACCATTCAATATGTGCAAAATTTATATAAAAGCAAAACAAATTTTTACAGAAGCAAAACAAATTTTTACAAGAGCATACTTTTATTCTTTCATTCTTCCTTATTGGTATTGTTTTTGAGCTGGTGCGTCAGCTTTTTGAAACAATCTAGTGTAGATTCTGCCCTATTTTGTCCTAAACAGCTTGGGTTCTGTCTCTCTCTAGAGTCTAGACTAATTTAGATAAAAGAAAAACAACAGCAATTTCAATGTTACTTTGGCCCCCTTCAGACCTCACTGTATATCCCTTCTAGTTTAATCTTCATTCATACTAATCAACTCCAGCTAAAGACAACTTTCCTTTTTTCTTCTTTCTTGAACCACAAATTATATGGATTAACAATTTCTGGCTAGTATCTAATGCTTTCTAAAGTAAATAGCTTCATTTAGAATATTTTGAAAATACATTCTGCAACAATATTCATCACTCACAGCATTGCTTACATGAAAGATGGAAGTCTTTGCATGCAATAAACCAAAATTAACATACCGATTCCAGTAACTGACCAACACTTATAATATTTGGTGGAGCAGAAGGAACTGAAGCCTTTGAGAGAAGACGAGGTAGATCAGTGCCAGATGTCTCACTTACAAGGTCATCATCCATTGATGAACTTGCCGGTAAAACCTGGTCATATAAATAGTATGTTTTTAGATCCCAATCCTTCATACAGGTTAAATCATAAGAGTTTGTCAGACATTTAACAAGTTCAAAACAGATAGTTTTCCTCTCCCTGAATTTTGGTAGTTAACTTCTCCCTCCCCCAATTATCCGTACTGTTTGTATCTATGACATGATAAGAAATAAATTTCATTCAAATCTAAACATACACTTTATCTGTGTGTGCATACCTCATCAAATGAAAGTGATTCCTTAGAAAACACTGGTTTATGGCCAGACTCCAGAAGCAGTTGTGGACCAAAGGCAAATTCATCATCTGGTGAAAATGTTTCTGATAGTTCTTTAGCTATAACTGACTTCTCCTGCTGAAGGACCAAAATATAAAAACCAAAACCAAAACAACATGGTTAATATTGGAAGAAGTGGCCATTTTAAAGTTACAAACAAATTTCAGCATACTGATGTGTAGTCAATACTGATAGCTTCCATTCTTCGTAAAGTTGGATACATTTAACTTACATCAAACATTGTAGACAAACTTTGAATCAGGTTATCAATAAGAGCCTGATTGGATTCATTTTCTAAGAGCGTCAGGGCTGAAAGTGAGGCTAAAGCTGCACAATCATCAGATACCGATCCATACTCCTTGATATCTATATTAGACTTTACAATTAGCCGGAAATCTTCTAGAAGCTCCAAGTATGGATCCACCTAGAATGAAAGAAATTTTCATTATTTAGGAGAATCTCCTGATTTTGTCAAAACTGTTTGAACAATATCACACCTATATAAGAGAAGCAGAAAGCAATGCACTTGAAATGAAA
Source organism: Sequoia sempervirens (assembly GCA_007258455.2). Classification (NCBI taxonomy): domain Eukaryota; kingdom Viridiplantae; phylum Streptophyta; class Pinopsida; order Cupressales; family Cupressaceae; genus Sequoia; species Sequoia sempervirens. The sequence goes on from VDFB02122706.1 coordinate 88,303, forward strand.
AGTGCCATAAAAAGCCCATATGAAAAGATAGATCACCTTGGAAAGGTATTGAAATACATATTACTATGATACTATCCACCAGAATGCAAAGAAAAAACTCATTATTTAGAAAAAAATGCTAAACCCACCTAGGTGCTTGGGCAGAGATAAAGAAAATATAACACCACCTTCTTAAAGGAAGCACTAAAGATGTTTTATATACAAACATGTGCAACTCTTAATCATGGAATTTTCAACTTCTTGAATATATCAATTTAATATCCCAAAAGCTTACATTTTATGTCCTAGCTATGCTATATACAACAATTTGAATCAATTTACAAACATCACTGAATAACCAGATTGAAAACCAAATTAAGTTCTAGGGTGTAATGATCTTTTCACCACAATTTGCTACACTATCACCAACTTCACTCATTATGCCATCTAAACCGTCTAAAATCAAATATATATTGTTGCTCCTTCATCTTTAACTGGTCCTTAGAAAAGCATGATGCACCTAATTACTTTCGTAACTAGCCTCCATATGCATTGCCTCTCAAGGTCTGTTTTCCACTCATGGGGTTCACATAAAAGCTTACAACTCGTTAAAATTTCCATGCCTATTGAACAAAAACTCAAAGTAACAAAAACAAAACAATCACCAAATATGTTTGATACAAACTAAGAATAAATTATGTGTGGACAAATGCTAATAATTATGTGGATTGTTATATTGAGTTCAGTGTTACAAGACTTTCTGAGACTCGGTGAGCAAAGAAAGAAGGCCTAATTGTGGCATAGGGACTCATGACCAAGGCACTCGACGAGTCTAATTAGACTCAACAACTCCCAACAAGTAGACTTGGCTGCAGTAGGAAATTAAAAAAATTAAAAAAAAGGCATAAAACCTACTCACTTAAAAAATAAACTCTAAACACTCTAAAAGCAACTTATTTCATTTGCAAGCACAAGGAGAGAAAAAAGAGTATTGGAGCCAAAATCATATGCCATAGAAAAACAACACACAAGTTAAGAAACAAACATTGATTGAATACCATTTGGGCAGATTTGTAGCATCCCTTAGTGCATCTAAAGGAGCCTATGGAGCATTTAAAAAAAGCCCACCATTGATTCAGAACAGCCCACCATTGATTTGAAGCAAGTTTGAAGAGGTAATTTTGTCTTTTCAATATTTTCTTTTTTTCTTTATTAAAATTTAATGTCTTCAATTTTTTTTTCATTTTAGATTCATAGAAAATAAAACCCTAACTACTTTTAATTTCTTTTTATAAACAAACTGTTGAATTTTAAGATCAGATTTGCAATAAACAGAAATGAAACAATGAACACAATAGCACAGCAAGATACCCTAGGAAAGCCCTCCAACTTGAGGGAGATAAAACCCAGCCAATAATATCACTTATATTATTGAGAAATGAAAGTAATTCGCTTTTACAATAGGCCAACACAAAGCCGAAATTATTAGCACCACGATGCAACCAATCGAACTCCTTGAATGATGAATTTGATTTCCTTGATGAATAATCTCTATCTGCAATAATGAACTCTGTTATAGATATTCCCACTTGACTTGATGAACAATTCGATGATCACAAGAGTGAACATAGCCTTCTATATATACGTGATCGCACCTCTTCAAGAAGGGTGTCGGCCTCAACATGAAACAATGTGTCTCTTGAATCAAGGAGAAGTCGGCCCATTACAAATGAATATAATTTAATATTTATGTGAAGCGCTTTTTCACAAAGGACGTCACCAATAGCTATAAGCTATATTTAATTTATTGCTTGATAAAATCGTGGCTGGAAGTAAGAGGCCCGCAGCTATTTAGATCAACACTCCCTCTCAGCTAGGGAGGAATACTTCCAGCTATCCAATGTCATGGAGTCTCTCAACATGACACCCACAATGGCTACACCCATATGTGGAAAGAGCTCATCACGGAGTCACTCAACATGATATCGTCCATCATGGCTACTCCCATGTATGGAAAGGAATATGTGCACAAGTGTCCATCACGGAGTCACTCAACGTGATGTCGTCATGGAGTCTCTCAACATGACATTCATCATGGCTACTCCCAGAGGGTGGAACAAGGGCTTTCACCTCAAATTTCTCCATCACAAAGAAAGATGTATTAACAAGGGCTTACACCTTAAATTCCTCTGTCTCAGAGGAAAATGCATTAACAAGGGCTTACACCTCAAATTCCTCCGTCTCAAAGGAAAATGCATTAAGGGCTTACACCTCAAATTTCTCTCTCACAGAGAAAGATGCATTAAAGCAAATTACAGAAGATCACTGATGTTGAGTCTCCCTCTCAGGTAGGGCTTTATTCTCCATAACTCCAAGCTTGTCTCGAAAGTGCACAAACTCTACTCTGGAGAGAGGCTTGGTGAGAATGTCTGTCGTCTGCTCATCAGTGCAAATGTATCTCAATTGGATAGCTTCCCTCAATACCATATCTCTGATATAATGGTATTTGATCTCAACATATTTCGTTCTATCATGAAACACTGGATTGACAGAAAGCTTCACACAATTTTTATTATCACAAAGAATAACAGTCGGCTCCAATGATTGTCCAAACAATCCTGCAAGGAGCTTCCGAAGCCACACTACTTCTCGAGCTGCTACACATGATGCAATATACTCTGCCTCTACAATGCTTACTGCCACTGAAGACTATTTCTTGCTACACCAAGAAATCATCGCAGACCCCAAACTAAAGCAACATCCAGAGGTGCTCTTCCGATCAGCCACACTCCCTACCCACACAGCCTTTACCAAAGCGTAAGCCTGCTTTTCAACACTGGGATACCTTAACTCCGCATCTTTCAAAGGTGCACTAATAAAAGCTATTGGATGTTCGTCCTTTTCCTCTGTTCTCTATGTCAATACCGCTGCACACGTGTGCTCTGAAGCAAATGAATATAGATAGAATGGTTTGGAATAATCCGAGCTGACCAATACTGGGGCATCTACTATTGCCTGCTTGATTTCATCAAATGCTTTTTGGGCTTGAGGAGTCTAATCAATCTTTGCATTTTTCTTCAGCATCTCATTCAAAGGTCTAACAATCTCGACAAACCCAGTTATAAACTTTCTCACAAAATTGATCCTGCCAAAGAATGATCTCAACTCTTTCTGGCTCCTTGGCATACCAATCTTTGAAATTGCCTCAATACGTTCTGGATCAATTGAAATCCCCTTTTTTGAAATAACATGCCCTAACAGCTTTCCTTCAGTAACACCAAACATGCATTTCTTTGGATTGAGGGAAATACCATATCTCCTACACCTATGGAAAATCTTCCTCAAATCCTCTACATCGTCTCCTCTCCTCTTAAAAAACACAATCAAATCATCCATATATATGATTATACACTTCCCAACTAAATCTCGGAAAGCGATGTCCATAGCCCGTTGAAATGTGGCTCCGACGTTGATTAGGCCAAAGGGCATTCTTCTATCTGCAAAAGTTCCCCACTTGGTGGGGAAAGCTGTCTTCAATCTGTCTGCCTCTTCTACCATCACTTGGTTGTATCCGGAGTAACCATCTAGGAAGGACATCATCTGAGAACCATTCACAATCTGTAACACTTCGTCTAACGAGGGCAAGGGATAATTATCCTTTTCAGAAGCCCTATTCAAATTGCGGAAATCAGCACACAACCTTATCTCTCAATTCTTCTTTCTAACTGGAACTAAATTGTTGACTCACATGGAGTGCCTTACTGGAAAAATAATTCTGGCAGAGAGAAGCTTCTTGACCTCTTGATATATCAAAGGTTCCAGCAATGGGTTGACAGGTCTCTGTCTTTGCCGAAATGGCTTGCTTCCCGGCTTCAATGGGATCGTGTGTGTAATCAAGGAAGTATCATATGTTTTTAAATCTTCATATCCCCAGGCTATCACACCTAAGAACTCCTTTATTGCCTGTAGAATGCCTTATTTTTCTTCCCGTGTACAAACTTTATCAATAAAAACATTCTTCACTTGTTCTTCGGTCCCCACATTGATGGCCTCACAGTCATTGCCCTGAGTGCTCTAATTTCCATTGCCCTAAGTGCTCTAATTTCTACTCAATCTGTTGGGATCAAAGAGTCTTTCTAATTCGACCATACCTCTGGGGATAACGTTTTTCTTCAAATTCAAGATCCCTTCAGCATCAAACTCTACTTCTTCTGTTTCCTCTTCATCAATAATATGTGCTTCGAACACTCTGGAGCACGTTAGAAAATCCAGAATTTGTTTATCGTCATCAAACATTTGAAAATTCTTTATGTTATCTGGAATTGAAGGCGTCGAGACTAATTCCACTATGAACTTCTTCAGTCCCTCCATAGCCAAAGGCTCCAACGAACTAGCAGCTTGTGCAAGGGAATTGGCAACTGGGTTCTTGGAACGGTAGACCTGCTTGATATTGAAGGCGTCAAAGCTTTCTATCAAGTCCCAAACCCTGTTGCGATAACGATTGAGTCTCTTGTCATGACAAGCATATTGTTTCCTCACTTGTCGGACCACTATCTCTGAATCTCCATAAGCATGCACAATCTTAGCTCCCTTTTGAATCGCAAGGATCAAACAATGAATCAACGATTCATATTCCGTAACATTATTGGTACATGAAAATTGGAGTTTGTAAACGCCTAAGTATGCTTCTCTAGTTGGACTAATTAGCTCGAATCCCGCTCCATTTCCCTTCTTTGACTTGGATCCATCGAATCTTAAGGTCCATACTTGGTTTTCCGTAGTAGAGCTGGAAGACTGGACGTGTGCATCTTTTCTATCACTAGCTTCTGGGATGTTATCTTTGACCTGTGGCTGGATCTTTTCATCTTTCACCGATTTCTCCAAAGAAGAAACTCCTTTATTTACTTCTTCACGCACTTCTTCCAAGGCGACCTTGCACATGGCGCACGTGATCTCGAAATGAAATGCCTCGTGGATTCTGCACCAATTGGGAAGTAGTAAATTCTTGATAGAGGCATCTTTTCCCAATTCAATTTCCTACTTCACACTTTTCAGCACAAAATCTCTAAAGTTTTCGAACATCCCTTCACCTTCATTTTCACTTCAATCACTCTCGATCAAAACTTCAGTGGAAGGTGGTGCATCTTCTAAAAATTTTGCTTCATTTGAACTTTGCAACATCAAAACTTCTTGTTTGACAAGCTTGTACGAGCCCAACTCAGTTTCCACAAACAAAATTTCATTATCTTCTCCATATTTTGTGATCATTAATCTCAGTCGTGGAGTGTTGTCAATTTTTATCTAATTCGGAACTCCCCTCCATGGTAAGCACATGTGGGAGAAATCTGTAGCAATATATCCATTCAATTTCCTTGACCAATCTTTGCTTAATAGCATGCCATAACCATCTGGTATGTCCACAACTGATATATCAGTGCAGCTCTCAACTCTGGGATCTTCTGCCAGTTGCATGTGAATGTTATTCAACTCTCCGACAACTGGAACCTCATTCTTGTCTAGCTGGGACACCTTCTTGTTGGTTTGAAGCGGGACCAAACCCAACCTTTCACATACCTTTAGAGGCATGACGTTGTTGGCTGCACCATAATCGATTAAAAAATTATGCAATAATTTTCCAAATATTCTGATTGAAACAAGGAATGGGGTCAATTCGTCTGTCCCCTGATAGAACAAGACTGGCTTTCTTCTTTCATCAACTGAAACGTTCCTCTTTTCATCTTTCTTATTCAATTGAACTTGATTATCTTGGACAATGTCCTTTGGACTCTGATTCTGCTTTGCAGGAACATTGGGCTGAGCTCTCCTCTCAATCTCTGTCTTTGGCTTCTCTGAAGCGTTTGCAAAACTTTGCACCATACCTACAAAATCTTGCTATTGAGTCTCCCTTGCGTCATATAGCACCTGAGACACCTCTTCTACCATATTTGTGTTTCGTGCAAAATGAGACTGTGTGTTGACAGGAGGATTCCTTGGTGCACTATGTACTTCTTGAGAAGTGTTTCTTGTAACAGGAGCTTCATTCAAACTACCTAGAATGGTCTCCCTTACTTCTGAGATCTTCATTAGCTCATGTAGGGGGAGACTAACCTTCATCCTCTTGAATTCTTCTAGCACATAAGAGCTAAGTCTCATCACATCTTCTCTAGGAAGATTCTCCTTTTGCACGCGTTCAGCTTGGTGTACTGGCTGCCAAGCAGCCTGTTGTCCACTCCTTCCTTGTGTTGAGTTTTGCTGCCTATACTCTGGAGAATCTTTGGGTAAACTTGGATTATTACTTGCATTGAGGTGTGGGGGAGCTGTGAAATTATTCAGAGGTATTGATTAAGTCAGAGGTTCATGTTGTTGATGATTCCTATGGTAAACTTTTGGGCCTCCTCCTCCAATCGTCTGAAAAGCTTGCACCTCTCTTCTTCCTTCTACTAGAACACTATTGTTGAGAGGCAGAAAAATATAACCATCTTTACTAAGAGGCTCTTCTGGTGATGCGTACGTGGCATGAGCTTCTGAAGGTGTTTGAAACTCTAGCGTCCCCATGGGACCATTTGCCGAAGCTGGCGGGAATTTGTGGTTGACAGGTGGGGGTGTGTAACTCTAGAAATCAAGCACGAAATTGAAATCTTCAATGATCAACGCCTGATCGTAACGAGATACTGGGACTATTTCATATCCTGAAACTGGAGGACTTTCCGTGGCTTCCGTATTCTTCACCTCTCCTTTGAAAATATCAGCCGCAACTTGGAATTCATGGCATTGAAGCTCAGAGTGCTGATTGGTGTTGTGTAACCTACACCATCCTGACATGGCGGCTTCAGCCAGATAAACTCTGTCTGCAGTACGGTTCTCTGGAGGTGGCGGATTGTCCAACAATGACATAACACCTCCATTATTTGGCCCTGTATTCTAGGACCTTTTCTGAAATCCTTGATTGTTATTTCTATACCCATGACTATTTTGATGACTATATCCTTGATGGGTATCTTGATGACCAGGAGGATTATTTTGATATCCTCTATTAGCACCTTGATGTGCTTGATAACTTTTTAACATGGATTGCATCTGATTGTTCTGGTTTATGAGGTAAGTCACCTCAGTTGACAGCCTTTTCATTTGCTCCACTAAATCTTTCATCTCATCTTTCTCCTCTTGGATTTTTACTCTTGGCACTGTGCTCTGGAGATAAACAAGCTGTGTTGCTTGTGCTTGGGACAAAGGCATCCCAAGGTGGAGAACTAACTGATTAGATGGCGCTTGTACTTGGTAATCCGGTTGAGGAATTGGATTTAACGCTGGAACTTGTTGATTCCATGTTGAGCCGAGTGTTTGCATTTGATTGTTCGTCACAATTAGGCTGGTATATAGTGAGGGCCCAGTTATGTTTTGCCCCATATTCTGGCTTACTTCAACAGCTTTAGCATAGGCTTGGTTCATATTGGCGGGAGCAGGGTGAGCTTGCCTCACAAACATCGCAGTCAAAGGATCCAAGGCTGAGTAGTAGCTTTCCCGGGCATCAACAACAATGTAGGGATCACGCAACCTTGTGAGAGCCTTCTAAAACCTGTTGTTGAATGCGTGAATGGGCTCTCTGTCTTGCCTTCTCACTTCTACAAACTGACGATAAAGCTTTACAGGAGTAATAGGTATGCCAAATTTCCCTATGAAAGCATCTTTCATTTGCTCCCATGACCTTATTGATCTAACTGGTAGGTGAATAAACCAATAATGAGCTTCCTCTCCTAGGGAATACAGAAACAGTCTGCAAGCCACATCTACATATGCAATCTATCTGTTGCGTAAGTGATCTTCAAACATCTTGATATGGTCCTCGGCAGCGCGATTCACGTCATTGACATGGAACTTAGTGCAAAAACTCTCAAGATTCTTTGGCATGTCATGGTAGTCAGCAAACTCTAGCGGAGATGGGTTGGTAACCAACCACATAGCACCATTTCGAGCCGGTTGACCTCCTGGTTGAGCCATAGCTTGAACTGGTTGCCGTCGCTGATATACAATCGCTTGGATTGGCTATTGTTGATGTACAGTAGCTTGAATCGGTTGCTGATGTTGAACAACAAGTTGGACGGGTGGTTGTTGGATAATCACCGGAACGGTAGCTTGAACTGATCTCGGTTGAGCAAACCCCGAAACACTAGGTGGAGTTTTGAACAAACTTGAAATTTCTTCTCCGCTTTCTTCGCTTGATTGAACCTCTTCATTTGATGAAACTTTTTCGCTTGATTGAACTTCTTTGCTTGATCGGACTTCTTTCTTCTTCCTCCCTCTCGCGGGTAGCTCTAACTCCACAAAATCTTTAGATGAACTGGGCGTAGACCTCAAGATTCTTTTAAGCTTGTCTAGCGAAAATGAACTGATACGATCCAGGATGTAGCTGCTTCTTCTATTGGCGGCGTGCGGGAGCGAGTGGCTATCTCTGATTAAGCAAATCTCTTTCAATAGCAACTTGAATTCGAATAGCTTTTTCTTCTTCTTCCTCCAACACAAAGCAGGTTCGCATATACTAAGCAAAGCTCCTCTTCGTTCGCCACGCGAGATTGTTCAATCCTGAAAGAATGTCCTCTTGATCGTCGTTGAATCCTAAATTCGGCTGCAACACTGGAAATATTTCTTTATGTGATAGCACCATCTTGATTCATGATACCTTCCTCCAACAAAATTCTTTGTGATGAAACCCTTTCTACTTCAAGGTAACTGTATGCTATAGACGTTAAGGCCCTCCTAGCGCCAATTCCTATTGGCGTGCTGGAGGAGGGTAAAAGAGTCTCTAAGATCGTCTCCTCAGATAATAAAATTTGATAGAATATGGAGTTCAACTACTTAGTTGTTTGCGTTCAGCCCTCTTCTAGCGCCAATTCCTGTTGACGGGTTTTTTATGACCGCACCAACACAGAATAAAGTTTCCAAACGGCTACTCTATCCTCTCTTGAACAAAATCTCCTACATGCTAAGATTGCAAGAAAGATCATGCATTCAACTCCAAGGTTCCTTCATGCAGTGGATAGTCTCAGTTGGTTTGATGTGATTTGCCGGTATCTCAAGGGGAACTTACATAATTGTTCAGCTGAAGCTCAAGGAGATCAAAGAGAAAGGGGTTTTACGATCTTCGAAAGATTGGTCAATGAAGCACAGGTTCCTAAACTAACCAGAAATGTACTGAATTGAATGGCTGCAGGGATTAAAAATACTATAGACTAATCTACGCGCGGGACGTGGAGATCAACTTTTGCAAACTTCAAGCAGGCTTCGCTTTGCCTCCCTTTGGACAGCTTCCACAGAACCGGTGCAATCTTCAAAGGAGTAACTAGAGATATTCAAATCACGATTCAACATGCAGATACCATCACACCGACGCATACCAACATTCAAACCGAAATTGAAGTTAGGTCCACAATATTCCAATTGACCACACAAGGCAAACCCACCATCAGTGAGCCCGCTAGTGGTATGGATAAGCGAAGCTTGCTCAAATTAAACATCACATCCCATAGCTACCATCTACTTGCATGAAATGAAATCTACTTTACTTTAAGCTACTTTACGATTCTAAGTGAATTGGAAGGACGGAGAAGCCTCGCTAGCTACCCACAACAAAAGATGGAACCATCAAGCAATGATAACTCTTTTTATTATGAGAGTGTTCACAACAACTTCTTACAAAGCTTTCAACGGAAAACTTTCCTTCCTCTTCAATCTATGCTATCAATCTATGCTATTTCTCTATGCTCTATCTCCTAGCTGTCTCTCTATCTTTTGCTCTTCTATCTTCTAATGAATTGCAAATGAGGGGGGATGCCCCTTTTATAGCTGGCCAATTCCAATGTACGGCTCAGATTGAATTACAATGAACGGCTCAGATTGAGCCACATGCCCTAATACAAATTCAGCCCTAAAAACTACCAAAAGTGGAGTGGGGTAATAAATGAGCAAAGATTCCCACTTTCTTCCTTTGACCACTATGAGCAATTAATGCCCACTATCCTTCTAGAAGACTCTCATCCAGAAATGTGTTCCCATTGTTCTTCTCTATGATTGCAAATTCAATGAATTTGGCCGACGCAGCTTCTACTTCTTGAACTGATATGGCAGGCACATTCTCAATCTGAAACTTCCAAGACAGCTACTTCTTTCTCCTGTTTGATGATGATTTCCCCCCTTGCTGTCATTGCACCTCGGGTTGCGCGAAGTATGTTGTAGAACATTTTCTGAATCACCGCCGGAGAAGGACTTCACACTTGAGAAGAATTCCTCAACTTTGTCCTTCAATCCATCCTGTTGTCATTCTTTAACTTTGAAGTGCTTGGGGATGATCTCTAATGCCTGGGCCTTCATTGTTTTTCCATTCTGATCTCGAAGGATGTTCTTGTCTTGGACTCGACCATTTTTTCCTTGCCACCTGCCTCCCCGAGTTGGGTGCATATTGGATCTTCAAGGAGAAATTTCAATACTTAGCCATTTCTTCCAACATCTCCCTTCGTGGCTTGGGCGCAAATGAGACATCATGGAGGAGCTTCAACATGTAACTTTTCCTTTTCCAAGGTTGTAACGTTGTCTTGGAGTATCTGTTCCATCACCTCAAGTCATCACTCTTTGGTCCCGACGTTTATCCTGCAAAACAAACAAAAAGAAGATAATCAAAACACTTTATAATATAAAATCTCTTCACTTACCTGATTTCCATGTTCTGACTTCCAAGGTTTGATTGATCTTTGAACCTAATAGTGTTTATCATTTTTCTCTAGCACAACTTCGCCTTCATAACTTTTCATTGTGGGCGCATTTGACATCTGTGCTTCATATTTCAGTGCATCTCCAATCATCTTGAGGGCGCATATTGCCTTGTCTCTACTTCATTTTCTTTGCCTTGGACAATTATTGTATCTCTTCTTCTTAGGGCGCATTTCACCCCTAGTGCTTTCATGTTTGATTTTCAATGCTTTAGAAATGTTTCTACCTCCTTTCAAGGGTGCATTTAGCACCTTGCCTGTGCTTGATATCCCATGCCTTAGAAAGATTTTCATGTCACCTCACTCCTCCTTGGGCGCATTTAGAAGGGCCTTCTTCCATGTCATCTTTTCCTTAGAAAATTCTTTCAACCAAATTCTTATCTTGGGCGCATTTCACCCCCTGAGTTTTCATTTTACACGTCTTAAACAAATTTCATGCCACCTTGATTCTCCTAGGGCGCATTGGGGAGGTCTAACTTCATATTTCATGACTTAGCCAAAATCTCTCATCTCCTCTCTATGATGGGCGCATTTGGACCCTTATGATTTGACTTTCATGCCTTAGAAACTTTTTAGACTAACTTCTCTAAGTTGGGTGCATTTTAGGGGTCTAGCTTCTAGTTTATGGCTTAGAAAAAAATTTACCATCCTCTTCCTCTTGAGGGCGTATTTAGGGTGGTCTACCTCCATTTCAAACAATTAGAAACTTTTCTTTTTCCAACCTCTTCTCCATGGGCGCAATTTAGGGGGTCCTCTGATGTTTTCAAACATTTCGAAAAATCTTCAAGACATCCTCCTTGCCAAGGTCGCATTTAAGGGGTGTTGCTTCCATTTCACACTTAGAAATATTTCAACTCTTCTCCACAACCTTGGGCGCATTTGGGAGGTCCTTCCAGTTCAACGCCTTAGAAAAATTTGCAAGTTAACTCCTCATCAAGGGCGCATTTCATAGGTCTTACTTCCAATTTATGACTAAAAAAAGTTTTTACCATCTTCTCCTCAACATGGGCGCATTTGGGACCCCCTACTTCCATTTTCAATACTTAGAAAAATTTTAAATCACCTCCCTTGCCAAGGGCGCATTACAAGGGGGGTCCTGCCAGTTGAGGGCGCATTTAGACCCATGTGCCTCCATTTTCAACACTTAGGCGTTTTCTTCATCATCCTCCAAGTTGGGCGCATTTGAGGGTGTGTCAAGGAATTTTTATGCCTTAGAAACTTTTCTTCAGCCTTCTCCATCAAGGGCGCATATGAGGGGTGGTTCAGGAATTTTCAATGCCTCATAAAGTTTTCAGGCCTGCATGATGCCTGGGGCGCATATGACAAGTGATACTTCCATTTTTCTTAATGACTTTGAACCTGTCTGAACACTTAGCCAATTTTGCAACTGGTTCACCCTAGCTTTCTATTTTTAGTAAATCCCTTGATTTTCATATTTTTGCAACCCTGATTGACTTGGAATTTGCTCCATGGGATCCTCGTAACCTGTTTGACCTGTTCACACTGGTGCTTCGTGTTGACCTGCTATTTATAGCCCAGTTCTAGAGGTAACTTAGTACTTGGATTGCGTTCAAATTTCACCAATGGATTGCTTGAAGGATGTTGATCGCGATGGGATACATCAGTTTTCAAAGATTTTGGCGTTTTACCCCTCATTTTGAGTCCCGAAGTTGGAAACCCTAATCTGACTTGCATGTGCCTCAAATGACATCCGTTTGACCCCGTTTCTGTAGCATGTTGCCCTGTTCGTGAAACTGAAGTGCTGGGGAGCTGCTAGAGTGATCCTGTTAAAAATAGTAAATGCCTGAAAAAGTGACCAATCCTCTGTCGAACATGTTTGCATGTCATATTGCCCAAGAGATCTCAAAAAACCCATAAAATTGGTCTGCATGTGAGCACTTGCTAAAAATAGTAAGTTCCTGAAAAATGATCAGCTTGTCTTGCATGTCACATCGTTGTGAAGCTCTCGAAAAATCCATAAAGAATAGTTTGACATGCATTAAAAAATTAGACATGCAAACCCTAAAAATGGCTCCTAGAGCCTGAATTGCAAAAAGTCATCATCTCGGCTTGCATGTTATATCATCACAAAGGTCTCGAAAAACCCAAAAAGATTCTCCAGACATGCACTGAAAAAGCACACATGCAAACCCTAAAAATAGCTTCTGAAGTCAAGACTGCTAAAAATAGCAAGTTGTCAGATTCAGCTCAAAATTTGCAAGCAGGTAGCTTAAGATGTTTTGAATGCAATGTAGCTATCAGAATTTCAAAAGTGTTGAGAAAATGTCCCGAATTGAGTACTTACTAAAAATAGTAAGTTGTCAGAATTCATTGAAATTTTGTTGGGAACCTACTAGAAGCCTTTTGATTGCAGTGCCAAGCTTAGATCTTGATTTGCTCACTTAAATTAACCTCAAACTGGCCTGAAGGTTCAAAACCCTAATTTCACAAACTTAGCCAACATTTCAATTCAGATGGGCACTCCCCCGGAAAGACAAACAGAGCAAAAGAGATACAGCAAGAAAACCAAACAAAAACCAAACCAAAAGACCCGAATGGAGCAAAAATTAGGGGGTCCCCATTTTGAATGGGGTGATGTGTGAAAAGGTCACAACAGGATCCATCAGATCTGAACTAGCTGCAGATTCTCTCAACTTCTTCAAATTAGTTTCCATCGGTGTAGACATGGATTTTCAATCCATCATCCCTAATCTCTTCAAGATGTCTATAGTGTACTTTCCCCTGAAGCTCCAAGTACTTGCATCAACCTTTTGACCTCCTCATCCAAGATTGTCTGCAACGTTTTCCTTGGAGAAAAGATTTTCCAGCGCCCTCTGTAGAGAATTCAGGACAATCCTCTTCGACCTCATCCTAGATCACTCTAATCTAAATAGGTTTGTGAAGCTACCAATATCAAATCCAGATGATAGACTTGTGCAATTTGTTCTCAACTACTGAAGAGGTCTTTCAAGGATTTAGCACCTATCCTTGCAACACTACAACCTTCACTTCTTCTTAGCGAGTCACAGAACTCCCTCTTGATCCCTGCCTCAGAGATTGCAAAGAAGTCTTTTGGAAGTGAACTCCCCTTCATTGACTGATCTCAGAACCTTAATCCTATTCCAGGACATGCTCACAACTCGAGCCTTGAATCCCCGGAATTTGACTCCCAATGAATGTCATTTCCTCCTCTTCGAAGTGATTGATCACAATGACAATCTGTAGTGATTCTTTTAGTGACTTCATCTTTCTCAATCTTCTTGTTGATGCAAACTCTCCATCCAAGGCTGACCCAACCTTGTGTCCTCAAGAGATGTCACCAACTCAATCTCATGGTTGCAAGCTAAGACTTCCTCACAGGATACCGCAAGCTCTTCCTGCCTTGAAATCTCTCTCCATCCTGTAAACTATCTTCTCAAGTTATTCAGATAATTAATTCATTATTTATCTTTGCTTCTCAATCCAAGGTGCATTTTAAAAGGATTAATAATAGTTTATATATATAAAAGAAATCAAACTACAACTGAAGCATGTAGCAAATATCATTAGAAAGATCAATTAAAGAAATAATAGGACTTATCTTTGTTGATTTTGATATATCTTTCTTTCATCTTTACTGTTCTCGGAAGTGCTAATCTCAGCACAACAAAAGACAATCTGCTCAACACAGATTTCTTAGATACATTATGCAGCCAGCATATAGAACCAGACTTCTCAAAGAATCAAGGTTCTTTCACGGTCCATGCATATAGAGAATGATATCGATGTGACCAACCAATCACAATTGAAATTGCAGTTCTCCTTTCATTTCAGAGACACACTCAGAAATCTTTACAACTAGCATGAAACAGCTTGCAATGAATAATGGTATCTCCAAAGGATCTTATCACAATGATCACTATTCAAGAGAACCCACGATCCTTACTAATCACACACGATTCAAATAAACGATGTCAGATCTGCAGAACTAAGCAAACTGAATTTTACCCCAAATTTCAAGAATATAAACAAAAAAATACTTATCTTGTTGAAATCAGATTCTCCTTAAGTGTTGCACTTAAACACTTTTCAGGTCACTAAACTTTCCTGAGATCTGTATTAATTTTGTTCCTGAATGTTGACTCAGCTTAGTACAGCATACAAAAACAGCAGTTCCTTCTCCACAGACTCCATTTAAATCTTGAGATCACATTATGAATCAACGCACCCATACTCATGTGATTTAACAGTTTAAGTAATCAAAAGAGTGAAAATAAGTCATCATAAACGCGGCCTTTTGCTTCCTATGCTTGTAAACAGAGATTGCAGCTCCAAAA
>VDFB02122708.1:0-88359 GCA_007258455.2 Sequoia sempervirens
GAGTCCTTGTTATATGCATCGTGAAGGCATCATTCACCCTTTTGTAGTTGGCGGTGCTAGTCAGGTGCAATTGCGGGCAAGCCTCATAGATTTTAAACTACTTAGGACCACATCCAATTGGCTCCGTGTAAGTTATTCCTCTATACTTGGTCATCCAAGCCAACATATATATAACATATGAACTCATGTAGAATGTCTTTGTTCTCCTCAGGTGCCTGAACTGCTCATCTAAATCATTGCTTATCATCCTTGCCCAATTGACACATTCCTTCCCCTCCATGACAACTCCGATGTAATAAAACATCCATGGCTCGAAAATATATGATTGAGAGCTTTCGTTTACCCGGCTGAGCATCATTATCAAGTTGCAGTATTCTTGCTTCACATCATCCGATATAATCTGCTTAGGCAGCTTGGTGCAAGTAGGCTTGGGCTTTTGCATCCAAATTGAATTAATCATCCCCACACATCTCTCAAAAGAGGAGGCGTACATCTTTTTAGCTCTTTCCCTTGTTTTGTACACCATCCTATCAGAAGTGGGAAGTCCAAACACCTCTCCAATGGCATCAGGCGTGAGATTGGCAAATAACTTGCCATCAGGAGAAACAATCGTTCTTCGCTCTAGCCTATAACAATTGGCACACTCCATGATTAGTTTCGAACACTGAATGGCTGGTGGAAAACTAGCAGCTGCATAAATTCCACTCATCATAATATGGTGCGCAGCGACTGATGGAGGGTGGCCTCCTAACCCTTACATTCGACTTCTGAGTGCTCCCAGATTGAATGAACCAAGATTTGTGTCACTCAACTCTACCAACTTTGAAGTAAACTTTGACTCAAGAAGAAATGGCTTGCTCAACTTCTTGATTACTACCTGCCTGGACCCACTGGCCTTACTGGATTCAACATTTGTAGCCTTGTTTGTTCTTGCAGTCACTTCTCTATTTACTCCAGCCATCCTGCAAAATAAAATATATTCATTAGAAATTTAACTTAGAAACTAGATCAACTTCGTGATGACCAGAATATGGAGCGAGCTTCAAAAAAGAAAAGCCTTTAGCACTGAAATTTAGACTTCAAACCTCAACACTTCTTTAGCAAAATCAATATCTCTTCAACACTTAGAAATTTTCTTGCTTTCTTTAGCAACTTCTTTCCAACTTCAATTTTCTTCACCTTCAGAGTCTCAAATTTGCACCTGTAGCTAGTGAGGAGAAATGAAAATTTTCATAGCTCTTATAACTGAGTCTGAGAATATTTCGACTTCTAGAAGAAGGCTTATTTTAACAGACTCATTTAATTCTTCCTCCACTACTCTGCAGAAGTTTGAATTTTTCCCTCCTCTGGCAATTTGCAACAATTATTATTTCAAATTTTTGAAAATTTCACCCCATTAACATTTCAACAAAATTCATCTGTCAGGCGCCATAGAAAAGTTTATCACAGAAGACTTAGGCGTATTTATCCTTTGTCATGTCCCTTCTAGTTGACATCTCTTGAGCCGCAAGGATTAAGCCTATCATCTCTACACGACACATAAATTGGTGATGTTGGATAGAAGAGTCATGTTAGGCTTAACAAACCTTAGGTTAGCGAGTTGTTGGTCGGTTGGCTTTAGATTCGGGCTCGTTCGGACACTTGCTTATAAGTTGCTATTTTAACGATTATTGGCGGTCGATTGGGACCACTATTTTAGCGGTATGGTTTGTTAGTGTTAGATCCTTAGAGTGTCCGTCAACAGTCCGGGCATGGATGAATGAGAGATAATATTTAATTGAATTGATAAATATTAATTAGTGGAATATAATATAAAGTTATAATATTTATTATAATATTGATTTATAAAGGGTAGCATCATCAGGAAGACCATTTAGAGATTAAATTTATAACGTTTAATATTTGAGACTATTGAAGAAATTAAAAGAAGAGGTGAATTATTTAAAATTCCCTATATCTTTAAGGAATTCGCTTTTGAGGGATATGAGTAAATTTCTTGTAGGATTCGAGCCGATGCATATTGGAGTTATTGAAAATTGATCCAAGTTTGGTCTGAGCAAGAAGCTTTAAGGTTTGATCCTTTCGAATTCATTAGAGGAGCGAAACCATCTCAATGATTAGAAGTGTAAAGGATATCTTTTGATTTATTGCCGGATAAGAGATTTCTTCATTCAGGAGAAATTACAGAGCATCACAGATCATCCATCTTCAGAGGTTTTGTTCAGGGTTTCATTCAGCAGGCATATATTCATCTTGGCGCCTATTTCTATTGATATCTGGAGGTTCTTGGGGAAGCCGTACCTTTTATTTATGCTGCTGCAGCCGTACCATCTGCTGACAGGCCGTACCACCATTAATAAGGGCGTATTTTCTCTTTGAAGAAAATCGCTTGCTTTTGGGTCAGTCTGCCTCTGCTATCTTGGGCGCCTATATCCCTGGCACTATTCTGGATCTTCTGAAGGAGGGAGAAAGTAGTTTTATAGCAGCCGTACTAGTTATTTCCAGTTGCTGATTACCAGGTTCTTTTATTAAAATATTGTGATTTCCTTATTGCATGCTACCAGATCTTTATTGTATTGATTCCATTTGAACAATAAAAGATGCGCCTTCAGTAGAACTTGAATTTCCTATCTATATTGGCAGTTTAGGATTTTATTTGAATTTATTACCTATTTTATGCAAAATCGCATTCTTCATTATTTATACAAAAACACCAAAAAACATCAAAAAACGCAAAAACAACAAAAATCAGTCAGATTCATAAAACGGGGAAACAAAGGGTTTCTACAGTGGTATCAGAGCTAAATCCTGCCATCCTAAGGGTTTAGCTGTCTTATGCAGCCAGAACAGTTTGGCTCTCACAGGTATTACACACGCAGACGTGCTCTGATTGACAGGCAACAGAGTTTGAGCAGGCAGCCAGGAAATATGGCTAACAGGAATGACAGGGCAGATAGAACAGATGTTCCCAGGAACGAGATTCCTCAAAACCCTAGAGATCAGGATGATGCAGAGGTTTTTCTTGCACTCAGAGATCTTCGTGCAGGTCAACGGCGGTCCAATGATGTATTGCAGCAGTTGGCAGTAGCGCTTCAGAGATTGGGTACTCCTAGGAGACCGTCACCACATCGTGACGATGAGAGGAGTGAAGCAGGGTCTCGCAGGGCACCTAGGACAGCCTCACGGACAGCAGACAGGCCTACCAGGCCTACATTTGTGAGACAGGAGGCCGAGGAGGTCTTGGCAGGTGAGGAGCACGAGGAGTTGTTCGCTGATACGCTTATGGCAGCGAACGAGGAGTGGGAGTTGGTACCACCAGAGGTCAGAGAGCGGATCACTTTTGACCGTTTTATTATGTCAGAACCCTGGTGGTTCTCAAATCGAAACCCTGATGGATTTTTGTTTGTTTTGCAAGTTTTTCGTTTTTTTGTATTTTTGAAGGTTTTTTGACAAAATGATAAATGCTGCGATTTTACTAAGAAATTGCAAATAAATTCTAAATAAATTCAATGATGCAATATAAGCCTAGACTTTGACCAACAATGATAGGCGTTTCATTATATTTCACTTCCAGGAGATCTACAATAGCCAGATGCGGAATATGAAGAAAATACAATTTATTAAATGATAAAAACCTGGGTTTAAATGGCGGCTGCAGCTGATAAAGAAAAGTACGGCCAGAAATATTGATGAATCCTCTGAGCTCAAAAACCAACGCACAACCTCAGTAGACCAGTGCGCCCAATAACCAGACACCAGAAGCTGAGAAAGTGAAGAGTTCCTCTGGAGATGAACATGTACGGCCTTGCTGGTACGGCCTGGTAGAGCAAGTACAGAAATAGTACGGCACCTTGGGGTTTGTGCCAGAGCAATGATAAATGATCCTTGCTTGAGTCGCCTTGACTGTCTGATGAAAATCACTGTAAATCTCTGCCTGAATAAAGGATTATGCCCAATCTGTGACCTCTGTATGAAATCACCCAGTGCAAGCTTCAGCTGGTATTGCACAGCCTCAGTCTGCCTAATCTCTGAAGAGTTTCCGTTCTTCAGAAACGATCGTCTGCCAGAAACCCTAGGGTTTGCAAACTCCAAAGCTCAGATGCAAGAAGACAAAATTGAATAATAAACATGATAGTTCGATTTTGCCTGTGAAAGGTATATATTGCCTCTTTGAAAAAGTCGACCCAAATCACCTTTAAAATAATCATTTAAATTAATAATTTAATTTTGCACTTTGACTTAGGAGAAATAATAAATTATTGGCGTCCCCTTTTTAATGAATATAAATACTTATTAAGTCACCTTTTAATAATATATTATAAAGTATAATAAAATACTTTATAACTAAGCCAAATAATTAAATATTTAAATATTTCAATAAAGTGACTTTAATATAAAGTCAAATTATTAAATATTTAATAACTCCTTAATTACTCCTTATTTCTCCGTCAAATCAACCAACTGCTGAACTGGGTCAATTCTGAGCTGAGTGGCTGAACCAGGTGCCCTGCCCGAAATAGCAGCTTCCGCCTGACCTAACTTTCTAAAAATAGAAAGTTTCCTGAAAATGCTCACTGGAAGATTCTGCGAAGGCCCAACCTGATACAACTGCAAACTGGAGCTACCAAACACTGAGCAACGGCTCCAGATGATCCTCTGCACACTCCTGTCACCAGCTGTCCTGACTAGGATGGGGACACGACATATTACTCAGAGGCGAGAGCATCATAGAGGTCGACAGGATTGGAGACCTAGGTACCAGAACAATGACCTAAAACATGCAACCAATAGGCTTAATCTAGCGATGTTCGATGGTAGTGGTAAAGTGACAGCTCAGGCTTGGATTAGTAAGCTGGACACTTTTCTTACTTTACGCCCGATGGCCGAGAGAGATGCTATCAGATATGCTACATTGCATCTCGAGGGAGTAGCTTATGATTGGTGGCACCACGGTATGGTGACACTACAGCATGACAAGATCACGTCATATCAGGAGTTTGTGGACAGATTGGTTGAGTGGTTTGACAGGAAGGATCCTGAATCCTACTTCAGAGACTTGGCTCAATTGAGACAGAGTGGCAGTTTGGAGGCCTATATTGGTGACTTTCAGAAGTTATCAGTTATGGTTCCGAACATTTCTGAGAGGCGTTTGGTAGTGCTTTTCATGGAGGGGCTGACAGAGCCATTGCGAGGCTGGATCAAAGCCTTTGATCCTCCTTCGTTACAGGAAGCAATGAAAAAAGCACGAAGTATGGAGTTGGCAGCACCATCTAGTAGATTCAACTCCAGGAATAATTCATCTTTCAGGGACAATAAGGGTTTTAATAGAAACAGAGAGAAATCTGATTTTAACAAAGACAAATCAGATTTTAAAAACGATTCAAAAGGTAAATCAGCAGCTCCACCTTTGAATCGTGAGGCCCTTAATGATCTACGCAGGAAGAAGCTTTGCTTCTACTGCAAAGGTCCCTATGACGCCAATCACAATTGTCCTCTAAGACCTAAGGGCAAGGCAAATCGAGTGATGTGGGCGTACTATGAGGATTCGGAATCAGAAAATTCCGAACAGCAGGAGAGTTCTGAGGATTCAGAGGCAGAGGCTTCAGAGCCTAGAGCAGAGACAGGACCAGAGCTACAGATACAGGAGGCCCGCTTATCTAGCATTCAACAGGAGGGCTCATTCAAGATTCATGGTGTGTTAGCAAGATAGAGGGTCATTACCCTTCTTGATACAGGAGCTACACACAACTTTATAGATGCTAGATTCGTTGAGAAACGCGGACTCATCACTGAGGAGTTCGAGGGCATTAGGGTCAATGTGGCCGATGGATACACTTTGAGATGTGAACGCATGATAAAGGATTTCCCTTTACGCTTGAACAATTATGAGTTCAAGGCTGATTACTATGTTGTTAATATGGGGGATATTGATTTGGTCTTGGGAATGAAGTGTCTTCATTCATTGGAGGAAGTCACTCTTCGTCTCAAAGACACGGAGATCCGTTTTGATGTTGACGGGAAGACTCACATACTAAAAGCAATACGGGACAGCGACATCAAAACAATTTCTTTTCGTCGGATGGAAAGGCTCATGCGTCACGACATGGTAGAGTGGGCTGCCGAGTGCACTTTAGCACCTATACAGGAGGGACAGCAAAAGACAGAATATCATCCAGACATTCAGCAGTTGAGAGTCAAGCATGATAAGGTGTTCAGTGATATTCCACCAGGCAGACCTCCAGACAGGGGCATAGAGCACATCATTGAGCTCGAGGAGGGCGCTAAGCCCGTTATGATAACTCCTTACAGGCATCCTAAGAGATTGAAGGATGACATAGAAAAAACAATAAAGGAGTTACTTGCTATGGGTCACATTCGGCCTAGCAAGTCACCATTCGCTTCTTCGGTTGTTTTGGTAAAGAAGAAGGATGGAACATTGCGCATGTGCATTGACTATAGAGTCCTAAATAAGAGGACGATCAAGAACAGGTATCCGATACCGCGGATTGACGAGCTTATTGATGAGCTCCATGGTGCCTGTTACTTTACCAAAATTGATTTACGGTCAGGGTATCATCAGATCAGGGTCCGTGAGCAGGACATAGAGAAGACTGCCTTCCAATGTCATTGTGGGCACTTCGAGTTTATAGTGATGCCATTTGGGCTCACTAATGCGCCGGCTACATTTCAGTCTACAATGAACAGGGTTTTTCATTCACAGCTGAGGAGATTTGTGTTGGTCTTCTTCGATGATATCCTTATATACAGCAGGACATGGCAGGAGCACTTGGCTCACCTTGAGACCTTGTTGAGTATCTTGGAGAGGGAGTCCTTGTACGCCAAGGAATCCAAGTGTGACTTGGGGATGACCGAATTGCTATATCTAGGTCACATTATCAGTGCAGATGGAGTGCGTATGGATCCTAAAAAGATCTGCGCCATTATTGATTGGCCTACACCGGCAAACCTAACACAGTTGAGAGGGTTTCTCGGTTTGTGTGGATTCTACCGTAGATTCGTGAATGGTTATTCACGACATGCAGCCCCTATGACAGATTTACTGAAGAAGGGTGCATTTCTTTGGACTCCGGAGGCACAGGAGTGCTTTATGAAGTTTAAGGAGTTGATGACCACATGCCCTCTATTGGCACTACCAGACTTTACGAAGCCTTTCGAGCTTCAGTGCGATGTATCAGGTGAGGGCATTGGTGCGGTGCTTATGCAGGACAAGCACCCGATTGTGTATGAGAGCCGAAAGCTCAGAGGACCAGAACGACTTTACAGCATTTATGATAAGGAGATGCTTGCTATTATGCATGCCTTAGCAAAATTTAGACAGTATCTTGTTGCCAGCAAATTTTGCATTAAAACTGACCATAACAGTTTGAGACACTTCTTAGGGCAGCGAGATCTCAATGATCGTCAGCAGAAGTGGGTCAGTAAATTGCAGGCATATGACTTTGATATCTCGTATATCAAAGGGACACATAATGTTGTAGCAGATGCACTTTCACGTAGACCATACTTGAGCTCTATGGTTCATATATCAGAGGATTGGAGGCATATGATAGTGGCAAAGTATGCCAAGGATAGTTGGGCCTCCAGTATTGTTGAGGGATCAGCGGTTGATACCAGGTACACACTTGTAAATGATTTGATCATTTACAAGAACAGGATATATTTGATTCCCGATTCAGAGGTGAAGAACATCATCATGCGGGCCTTTCATGACGTGCCTACAGCAGGACATCCCGGGTACTTCAAGACCTACAGGCAGATTCGGGAGAGATTCACATGGAAAGGACTCAAGGCAGATTTCTTCAATACGTGCGTGAGTGCCCTGTTTGTCAGCAGAACAAGCAGAGAACACGTACCCGGCAGGTTTATTGCAGCCACTTCCGATTCCTGACAGGAAGTGGGAATGCCTGTCGATGGACTTTATTACGGCTTGCCTAAAGCCCAAGGGCGAGATTGCATATACGTAGTTGTGGATCGGCTTACAAAGTATGCCCACTTCTTTCCGATCACCACAACCTACACAGCTACACAGGTAGCAGAGGTATTCTTTCGTGAGGTGTTCAGATTACATGGATTGCCTCGGAGCATTGTGAGCGACAGGGATAGTCGGTTCTTGAGTCACTTCTGGCAGGAGGTGTTCAGACTTTGTGGGACCGAGCTCACTCCGAGCACTAGTTACCACCCGCAGACTGATGGGCAGACGGAGATAGTAAATAAGTGGGTGGTAGGATACCTTAGAAATTACATTGCAAGGCAGCAGAAGGCATGGGTCAAATGGATACATTTGTGTGAGTATTGTTATAACTCGACATTCCATATAACCATTCAGATGTCACCCTTCATGGCGTTGTATGGGTATGAGGCGCCAAGTTTTCTAGATCTGCTAGTGAGCGACAGTAGAGTGCCGAGTGCTGGAGACTTATTGCAGGAGAGTCAGGATACTATGAAGGCTCTCAAGGAGAATATCAGAAAGGCACAGAATCAGCAAAAGCAGTATGCGGATCAGAAGAGGACGGAGAGGCATTTCGAGGTTGGTGACATGGTCTACCTCATGCTGCAGCCCTACCGTCAGTCCACTCTTAGGAAGAGTGGGTCAGAGAAGCTTAAGCCATGTTATGAGCTTGAGCTTCCAGCAGAGAGCAGGGTACACAATGTTTTTCATGTGTCACGGCTCAAGAAGGCGTTGGGACACCGTGTGGTACCATCTGCAGTTCTACCTCCCTTAGATGATGAGGGAAAGCTGATTTTAGTACCTGAGTCTATCCTGGAGTACAGAGAGAGACAGTTGCGTAGGAGGACTATCAGGGAATATCTAGTGAAGTGGAGAGATTTGCCTGTTGATGATGCTACATGGGAGAGCGAGGATATATTGCAGCATCCAGAGTTGAGATTGCTTGAGGACAAGCAATTTCAGGAGGGGCGGACTGTCATGTCCCCTTCTTGTTGACATCTCTCCGAGCAAAAGATTAGCCTATCATGAGACCCTCGTAGGCTGATAGACTGGATAGAGGGTCATGTTGGAGCTTGGCTCAGCTTCAGTTGCGAGTTGTTGATCAGTTGGCTTTCGTTCAGGCTCGTTCGGACACTTCTTGCACAAGTTGCTATTTTTAGCAGTTATTGGCAGTCAGCGTGGGACCCCTGCTATTTTTAGCAACATGGATGAATTATGTTCAGAATCACTTCTTCAGTCGACAGCTTCAGACGGCTCGAGCATCGGGTTAATATTTAAGGAGATATTAATATTTAATTGAATTAATTAAATATTAATTATTTGGCGTTATAATATAAAGTTATAATATTTTATTATAACTTAAGTGATTTCTGTTAAGGGGGTCGCCATCATCAGAAGGGGCCAATTGGCAATTATATTTTTAATCAAAAATTACGCTGAAGACTATTGAAATATTAAAAGAATAAAAAGTTCGAATTTTAATGATTCCCTATTATGGTGGAAATCGCACTTTTCAAGTGTATAAGCCATTTGCCTTGGGAATCGAGCCATTTTCATGCATATTGAGTTATTGAAAATTGATCAAGTTTGGTCTGAGCAAGAAACTTTAGGGTTTCAGTATCGAATTCATTGGGGAACGAGCCATCTCCATTGAAAGCAGTTCAGAGGGTGTGAGATATCACCTGATTTATTGCCAGATAAGAGATTTCTTCATTCAGGAGAAATTACAGAGCATCACAGATCATCGATCTTCAAAGGTTTTGTTCAGGGTTACATTCAGCAGGCATATTCATCTTGGCGCCTATTTCTATTGATATCTGGAGGTTCTTGGGGAAGCCGTACCTTTTATTTATGCTGCTGCAGCCGTCCCATCTGCTGACAGGCCGTACCACCATTAATAAGGGCGTATTTTCTCTTTGAAGAAAATCGCTTGCTTTTGGGTCAGTCTGCCTCTGCTATCTTGGGCGCCTATATCCCTGGCACTATTCTGGATCTTCTGAAGGAGGGAGAAAGTAGTTTTATAGCAGCCGTACCAGTTATTTCCAGTTGCTGATTACCAGGTTCTTTTATTAAATTATTGTCATTTCCTTATTGCATGCTACCAGATCTTTATTGTATTGAATCCATTTGAACAATAAAAGATGCGCCTTCAGTAGAACTTGAATTTCCTATCTATATTGGCAGTTTAGGATTTTATTTGAATTTATTACCTATTTTATGCAAAATCGCATTCTTCATTATTTATACAAAAACACCAAAAAACATCAGAAAACGCAAAAACAACAAAAATCAGTCAGATTCATAAAACGGGGAAACAAAGGGTTTCTACAAGGCTTCAAGGTCATGGTTGCCGATGGATTCCATATTTCATGCATTAAGAAAATCTCGAACATGACCATGCAATTGGGAAACTACGAAGTCAAGGATGACTTCTATGTAGTCCACATTGGAGATACTGATGTCGTTCTAGGCATTCAATGGCTGCGTTCACTTGGGGAGATCTCCTTGAATCTACAAACTCTGGAGCTCAAGTTTCAATCCGATGGGAAGAGGATAGTACTAAGAGGAATGTCCAATGGGGGCCCTCGGTTTGTGTCATTCAAAAGAATGGCAAGGCTGATCCGTCACGATCAAGTTGAGTGGGTTGCAGAGTGCATGATCCTTCCTGCTAGTCCGGTTGAGACTAAAAGAGACTATCCTCCTAATGTTCAGTCTCTTCTCACAAAGAAGAGCAAAGTCTTTGATGATTTGCCTCCTGGACCACCACCTGAACGGGGTTCAGAACATATCACAGAGCTCAAGGAAGGAGCTAAACCGATAATTACAACTCCATATCGGTACCCCAAGAGACAAAAGGATGAGATTGAGAAGAACATTCAAGAGCTCTTGGAGATGGGTTTCATTCGCCCAAGCAAGAGCCCCTTTGCATCTGCAGTGCTTCTTGTAAAGAAGAAGGATGGTACCATGCGCATGTGTGGGGACTATCGTGCTTTGAATCAAAGCACAATCAAAATTAGATACCCCATTCCAAGGATAGATGAGCTCATTGACGAGCTACATGGGGCCAAGTTCTTCTCGAAGATCGATTTGAGATCGGGTTACCATCAGATTCGAATGAGAGGATCCGATGTTGAGAAGACAGCTTTCAGATGTCACTATGGCCATTTTGAATTTCTAGTCATGCCATTTGGGTTGACTAACACTCCTGCTACCTTCCAGTCGTGCATGAACAGAGTTTTTCAAAATCAGTTAAGGAGGTTTGTGTTGATATTTTTCGATGACATTTTAATTTATAGCAAAACTTGGGAAGATCACCTAAAGCACTTGGAGGAAGTGCTTAGCATCCTGGAATCTGAGAGTTTGTTCGCAAAAGCATCCAAATGTGAATTTGGAATGGAGGAGTTACTGGAGCTTGGCCACATAATTAGTGCTGAGGGAGTGAAGGTGGATCCAGAAAAGATCAAGGCAGTAGTTGATTGGCCACCTCCTGAAAACTTGACTCAGTTGAAAGGTTTTCTGGGTCTTTGTGGTTTTTATCGGAGATTTGTAAAAGGCTACTCGCAAAATGCTGCTCCTCTTACTGATCTCACCAAAAAGGGAGCCTTTTGTTGGTCAGAAAAGGCTCAAACTGTTTTTGGCAAGTTTAAGAGGATTATGAGCTCTTGTCCGATTCTGGCTATTCCGGATTTTTCCAAGCCTTTCGAGCTGCAATGTAATGCATCCGGTGAACAAATTGGGGCTGTCCTGATGCAAGACAAACATCCTATTGTGTTTGAGAGCAGAAAACTGAGGGGTGTTGAAAGAACATACTCTATCTATGACAAGGAAATGCTTGCCATTATGCATGCATTAGCCAAGTTCAGGCAGTACTTGGTGGGGTACAAGTTTGTGGTCAAGACTGATCACAATAGCCTCAAACACTTTATGCATCAAAAGGATCTGAACGAGAGGCAACAAAAGTGGGTGAGTAAGCTTCAAGCTTACGACTTTGACATTGAGTATGTCAAAGGGAAAAATAATGTTGTGGCTGATGCTTTGTCAAGGAGACCCCATCTTAGCTCATTGTGTGAGCTTACTGCGGATTGGAGGGACATGCTGCTTGCTGATTATGCCAAAAATCAGTTTGCAACCAGCATTATTGAGGGTACTTTTCATGATGAAAGGTACAAGGTGATTGAGGGGTTGATTTACTATAAGGGGAGAATCTTTCTGGTGGCTGATTCTAAGCTTAAGAAGAAGATTCTTTTGACATTTCATGACATTCCGGTTGCTGGTCACCAGGATTTTTCAAGACATATAGGCAGATCCGAGAAAGATTTTCTTGGAAAGGATTGAAAGGAGAAGTACAGCGTTATATTCAGGAGTGTCATGTTTGTCAAATGAACAAAAATGAGCATACACTGCCAGCTGGTTTGCTGCAACCATTTCCTATTCCCAATCAAAAATGGGAAAAAATCTCGATGGATTTCATCACAGGGTTGCCTAAGGCCCAAGGGAAGGATTACATCTATGTGGTAGTGGATAGACTAACCAAATTTGCTCATTTCTTCGCCATTACCAGCTCTTTTTCAGCAGCCCAAGTTGCAGATCTGTTTTTTCATGAGCTGTTTAGGTTGCATGGGTTGCCGAAAAACATTGTGAGTGATAGGGACAGCAAGTTCCTAAGCACTTTTTGGCAAGAGGTCTTCAGAATGAGTGGTACTGTGCTCACTCCAAGCACTAGTTACCATCCCCAAACAGATGGACAAACGGAAATAGTGAACAAGTGGTTGGAAGGCTACTTGAGAAACTATGTGTTGGAGCAGCAAAGAGCATGGGTTAAGTGGCTGCACATAGGCGAGTACTGTTATAATTCTTCATTTCATATGTCAATTAAGATGTCTCCTTTCTTGACTCTCAATGGGTATGAAGCCCCGAGCTTTGCTGATTTGGTGTTTGGTGATAGCAAAGCACCTCAAGCCAAGGAATTATTGCAGGAAAGTCAAGACATCACGAAATCGTTGAAGAATAATCTGCAGATTGCACAGAATCAGCAGAAGATGTATGCTGATCAGAGGCGTGTTGAGCGTTCTTTCGAGGTTGGGGATATAGTTTATCTCCGATTACAGCCTTACAGACAGTCTACTCTCAAGAAGAGTGGAGCTGAGAAGCTCAAACCCCGTTTCTATGGACCATTCAGGGTCATCAAAAAAGTTGGGGCAGTAGCTTATGAGTTGGAGCTACCTTCTGACAGCAGAGTACACAATATCTTCCACGTGTCTCGCCTCAAGAAGGCACTTGGACATAATGTGGTTGCTTCATCACAGTTGCCACCTTTGGATGAAGAAGGACAGTTGGTTCTAATTCCAAAGGAGATACTTGATTTCAGAGAACGTTCCTTGAGGAAAAGAACAATCAGAGAATACTTGGTAAAGTGGAAAAATTTACCTTTGGAGGATGCGACTTGGGAGAATGATGAGGTTCTGCAACATCCAGGCTTGCAATTGCTTGAGGACAAGCAATCTTGGGGAGGGCAGACTGTAAT
The DNA here is from genome assembly GCA_007258455.2 of Sequoia sempervirens. Classification (NCBI taxonomy): domain Eukaryota; kingdom Viridiplantae; phylum Streptophyta; class Pinopsida; order Cupressales; family Cupressaceae; genus Sequoia; species Sequoia sempervirens. Next base: position 13,494 of record VDFB02122708.1, read on the forward strand.
GTCCCCGTCTCAAGCCTGATCTTTTCGGTGACTGTTGGCCTATCCCGGAGACCCGTAGGCTAGTCGGGAGGTAAAATTAGGGTTTCCTATTTTGAAGGATGTCCTGGCTCGGAGTTGATTGTTTCAATAGCGGATTCTTTCTAGGTTTTCAGAGAGCTTCGCAATGGTATGTTCTTCTTGGCATTCTGAGCATCTTCAAGAATTTACTATTTTTAGTAAATTCTATTTCTCGCAGTTTGACAGTTGGTTTCGGCATGGTTGACTTCCTTCTTCAGTTTGATCAGTTAGCTTGCTCATTTATGGCTTCGGGGCACAATTGGAGAGATAAGTTGAGTTATTTAATTAAAAGTCACGTTTTAATATTATATTTTAACGTTGACACCCTTGGCCTAGTCTATTGACTTCATGTTGTTTTGGAAAGTGGTCTTTTGAGGGTGGCGCCTTCATTAAAGATTATTTTATAATTTACCAAAGTCAAATCAAGCTTTAAAGTGGACGCATTTATTAAAGTGTTGAATTTAATTAAAAGGTCAATATTGAGCCTTGAAGGAAAAGGACGCCATCTTTTGAAAGGGATTAGGGTTTTGACTTTGAAGAGGAGTTTAGCGTTTCAAGAAGTCAACAAGAAATTATAAAAGGAAGACTGTGATCCTCATTTCAGGATCTTTTGTCTACAGTATTGTTATGCTGCCGGTTTGGCTCTGAAATTGCTTCGAGGAATGAAGGCCTCCTAGCTCGGGCATTGCTTCTTGCTTGCAACACAGCAACTAGTGGTGATTTAGTATAGTCTCGTGAGTTTCATTGAGATTTGTGCTTTGTAATCAGCATTGTGTCTAATTAGTTTCTGATTTTTGCATATTAGGGGTTTCCAGATGTTGCATTTTAGTCACAGCAGAATTGTGTTTTAATTCATAAATCAGAAAATATCAAAAAGATTCTTCTGGGTATTGTCTCATCCTGTCTGTCTAGGCAAGGCGCCCATTTGTTCCAATTTGTAGAATTTTTAGAGAAGTCTTCAATTTTTAAATGCAAAGTCGCCCTCTCGCTGGGCCGTACTATTTAAAGCTGCATTGGGATTCGTGCATTAAATAAAGAGTATCTTTTGAGTGAGTTTCAGTGTTCTGATTTGGTCGCTATCATACTAGAGCCATTGTGCAATTTGTTTCAAGAGAATTGATGAAGTTTTGAGCAAGTTGTGAGTGGATTTGTGAAGTATAGGGCTGCTGTTCGTGCACACGGAAATCTGGACTGTCATAAATCAGAATTTGAGGTTGGTCTGCTTATTGCACTTTCAGATCTAATCTTTGTTATTCAGTGAAGGAAGTTCAATACATATTATTGCAGCTTGATTTATATGTTGAATTCACATTCATAGCAAGATCTTATCATTCATATTGTAAACTGGCAGTAGTACTGACAGTATAGATATTCTTGCTCATCATAATTTGTAATGTTCAGCTTCTCGCTCAGTATTTGCTATTGTATTTAATTTATCTCCGCCCTATGGTAGCTACTTTCCCACTCTGGGTTAGAAAGCACATTCTGGGTGTTGAGTACTTTCAGCATTTCAATTATTTCTTTCAAGCATTGTTATTTGTAATACTCCGCCATATGGTCGCCCCTCACTCCATACTGGATTGGGTAGCACATACTTGGTGTCGAGTTCCCTTTCAGTACTTAGTGTAGAAGACCCTCTGACCATATGCTCGCCATCATCAGCGCCATTCTTGGTTAGAGTTCCTGCATAAGCAATTTGATTAAGATCCTCTGACCAATGCTCACACCTTGCCCACATCGGGATCCTGGTGTACATTCTGGTTAGAATTGCTTCAGCACGTTTTGGTTTAGCTGCTAACCTTAACGGGTGCATTGGTTTGTAATTTGCAATTTGAAAAAACGAAAAAAATTGGCTCGGAATATTTCATTCCATGACGTCTACGCACCGATTCAAGCATGGATTACTGACTTGGCTCGGGCAACTCTCGGCAAACCGACTTGAAACTCTCAATAAAGGTGACCTCACGAAACCGTTGCAAGGTGAGAAAACCCTAAAAACTAGCAGACAACTGGGGGTCCCCATTGGCAATGGGGCGATGTGTGAAAAGGTCACAACACAACCATCCTTAAAGTTTGCAAATATTTCAAGTGAATTCCTAATATCATTGGCTATAGGAATATGTCTTGGAATAATCATTAATGATGTTAAGATGTTTTTGAATTCAAATATTGATAATGTTATGAACTATAGATCTAAATATTACAATGTTTTAGCTATGATGTATTGCTCTCGATTTTACAATATTTTAAATATTAATTTTAGTATAAGCATAAAGTTGATACTTGTTATTACTAATATCAATTTTTAGCGGTTATTATTGTTTTACAAGCCAAAAATTAGGAATTTCCCAAAAGGGAACATTACAATTGGTATCAAAGCCTTGATCCTACCAACCTAAGGATCAAGAAGAGTAGTTTATGCAATTAAGCCAAAGAGCTCAAAAGGCATTGGAAAGAGAAAGAAGGAAACTTGCAGCAAGAAACAACCCTACTCAAAGCAATAGGTGCAAGAAAACTAAATCACCAACCTCAAAAGTCCTCTCAATCATGTGCTTATTTGCATGTCTTCTACTGATTTTGAGCACGGTATAGATTTTCCTTGAGTGACTTAAGGATATCTTGGCTATCCTGCATTAACTCTCTCTCCTTGGGAGCTCTACTATCATCAAATGCTAAGTCTACAAAAGGCATAGAGTCATACTGGTACAAGGCTCTAAATGGTGGCATGCCTATCGACATGTGATAGCTAGTGTTATAACAACGCTCCCCTAAGTATAACCATCTGATCTAGGCATTTTGCTACCCCACTACATAATTACATAGATAACCTTCCACCCACTTATTTACAATATTTGTTTGTCTATCTATGGATGGTAACTAGTGCTCAAGGATAACTCAATACCAACCAATCTGAATAGATACTACCAAAACACACTAAAAAATTTGTTGTCTCGATCACTGACAATTTTCTTCAAAAGCCCATGAAGTTTGAACACCTCTCTAAAGAACAGGTTTGCAACCTAAGGTGCCTTATAATCAAAAGAATTGTGCACACTTAGTCAATCTATCAACAACTACATATATGCAATCTCTACTTTGGACCTTTGGAAGACCAATGATAAAGTCCATTGATATACTCTCCCACTTTTGCTCTCGATTAGGAAATGGCTGAAGTAACCCTGTGGGAAAAGTATGCTCAAACTTGTTTTGCTGACAAGTCATACACTCTTAACATATCGCAAGACATCACTCTTGAGACCCTTCCATGAGAATCTATCCCTAATCTTCCTATAGGTTTTGAAGAACCCTGGTTGTCTTGCTAGAGAGTATAATGAACAATGCTCAAAATCTTACTCATCTTAGATTCACATACCAAATATATCATGTCCTTGTACTATATCACATCATTAATCACCTTATACCAGTCATCTTGAAACTTGTTGTCCATGAGCTCACATGCAAATGTATCCCTGGAATACTCAACCACAAAGTGAGTCTTCCAATTAGCTGAAATCTTTGACATAGGGCAAAGTGTGGGTCTCCTAAATAGTGCATTTGCTACAATATTATTTTTCCCCTTAACATATTTGATATCAAAATCATACGCCTAAATCTTACTCACCCACTTTGGTTGTCATTCATTCAAATCCTTTTGCTCTAGAAAGTATTTTAGACTATTGTGATCCATTCTAACCACAAATTTTCCACCTACCAGCTACTGACTAAACTTTGCCAACGCATGCATGATGGCAAGCATTTCCTTGTCATAGGTGGAATATAAACGCTCCACATCTCTCAACTTCCTACTCTCATAGGCTATGGAATGCTTGTTCCACATAAGTACGACGCCTATCCCTTTACCTATGTAACATAAACCCCTGATTATTTTTAAAACCATTGTTTGTTGTTTGCTTGTTTAGCTGATGTGTTTTTGTGTATGTTTTCAATGCAATTTCAAGATGTATAATTGCATAGCAAATATGGCAAATTGAAAGAAAGCTAATAGGAAACAATGCTTTTCAACATAGTGTAATGAACCGGACCAAATTTTTCAAATTTTCAATAACAGTTACAATGCAACACGCACCCATTAAGGTTAGCTCCAAAACCAAAACGTTACGAAAAGTAACCCTAACCAAGAATGCGCCCAAGATGGACAACCATACTGTCAGAGGATCTGATGCAAGCTGAACTGAAAGGAACTCTAACCAAGAATGTGCCTATGAGAGGCGAGCATATGGTCAGAGGATCTTATGCGTGTTGAGCTGAAAGTAACTCTAACCAAGAAATGTGCCAAGGAGTGGCAAGCATATGGTCAGAGGTTCCCTATGAGCTATTTGTCTGGAAAGTAACTCTAACCAAGGAATGTGCCAAGGAGTAGCGAGCATATGGTCAGAGGATCCCTAAGTTGTTGCAACTAAAAAGAACAATGTCTTAGCAAGATAATAACATTGACTGACAGTACTACTAATCAGCCTTACAATAAAGATAATATCCTACAAGTACACTGCATTAGAGAAACATAACAAGCTGCAATAATGTTTATCAACTCTCCAATACTCACAAGACCACTTGGACTCAATTTCTCACTCAACTAATGAATTCCCATAATCTGATACAAATGATTATTGACTGAAAATGCACAAACCAGCAACTTAGCAACTCACTATTATACTCACAACTCATTCAAATTCCATCCAAAACGCATGAGACAAAATGCATATTACCCCTAGGATGATGGTGCCCCTATTCCAATGATAGAAACCCAGCTCACAGCCCTTAAACTTTCCTTGCACAATTCCCAAGGCAGTATGAAGAGGTACGGCCCTCAAGGGGGGCGACTTGCTTCCAAAAAATTCAATTCTTCAATAAAAAATCTGCAACTTGAGACAAAGGGTCGCCCCTATCAAAGACACACAATGAAGAGATACCCAAAATCAAAAATATTTTTATTTTTGAATATATGATTAAAACTCTCAATCAACTACATAAACCAGCAACTCTGAAACTTCACAAACATGCTTGAAGTTGAACTACAAATGCAAGAAATCCACTCAAATGCAAAAACCCACTACAAAACAACTCAACTACAATCTATTACCCAACTAGTTGCTATCTTTCAAGCAAGAAGATAAGTCAAGTGCTAGGAGGTATGCTTGCCTCGAAGCTTTCCTTGAACAATCCAGCAGCATATACGTATGGTAGACAAAAGATAGCAAAATGAAGAGTTGAGGCTTGCTTTTATAGACTTGAGAGGAATCCTCTAGAAACTTCAAGAAGGGCGCCCAAATTTCAATTTTGAATTGCCTTTATTTCCCTCCAAAAGATGGCGTCCCATTTCATAAAGCAATATTTTACTTTTATTAAAATTAATCTCCTCTCCAAGTAGGCGTCCCACTTCTCCAGCATATAATTTGGCCTTAGAATTAAAATATAATCTCCTGATGACACAACCACCCTTGAAGTCCCCTTTTCAAAACAACTTAAAGTGATAATGCTAGGCCAAGGGGTTAATGAGAGAACATAACATTAAAATATAATATTATTTAAATCAACTTAACTTATCTCTCCAGAAAATGCATCCAAAGGCCAAAATTCAAAATACCAACTGAATTGGCTGAAGAAAAGAGCCACTGCACCAGAGCCAACAGGACCACTGCTAGAAATGGAATTTACTAAAAATAGCAAATTCTCGAAGTTGCTCGGATCACCATGCATGCTATACCACTGCAAAGCTCTCTGAAAACCCAGAAAGAATCCGCAATCCAATCACCAAACTTCAAGCAACAACCTCCTCAAAAACGGGAAACCCTAATTTTCACCCTCCGAGTAGCCTACGGGTCTCTAGAATAGGCCAACAGTCAACTGAATTGATCACAATTGAGAAGGGGACATTACATATAGTAAGAGCAAACGTTTCAGACTTAAAATCAGATAATTACAATACTTTATCAGACCTGGTAAAACAGTAATCAGACTTGGAAATGAGCTTTCAACAGCAGCAACTCATATGGAATGGCATTATCAGTCATGTATAGGCAAGTCCAGCTACAAATAACTCTCCAACGCCCAAGAACAGCCACCCCGGACACTGAAAGACACTGGTTTGGAGTCTATACAACAGCAGATTTCCAAACCCAAGAAACCCCAAATAGTACAGCCCCCTAGGAAGGGCGACCAGCCTAGAAAAATCAGAACTTAGCCAAATAAATTGTATGAATGCTTGAAATGGGGCACCCAAACATGTAGATTCTGTTTAACTGATACCCACAATGATAACTTGAGTGCGCACAAAGCAATGAGAGATTATCTTTTTCAGCCACTCGTAAATGTGAGTTTCCAAACTTTTGATAATGCAAACCAAACTTCAGAAGTCACTCCAAAACGCCAACAAAACACCTCCAAAATGATTCAAACACCAAAGCACACCCACAGAAACAAACCCAAATAAAAAAACCACAAAAATCTTCATCTTTCTCCACCAAAACTCAGAAAATCAAACTTCCATTGAAGCACAGTGTGATCCCTAGATAGAACCACCTAAAATCTTGGCTATGATGGATCTCTCACCACTGAAACCAGCTCAATATAGCAAGGGGTTTTGTCCTCAATATGAAGCCAAAGCACTCTAGAGTCATTCTAGCAACATCATGTTAAGTTGCCAATTCAAAGATGAGCAAATCAGAGTCAAAATGAAACTTTATGGAGAGAGAGGAAAATTAGGACAACTTTAGGTTCAAAACATTTTTCCCTCCAATTCCAATGCCCTCCTAATGAACCTTTAAAAATTTAATAATTAAAACACCTTATAACTCCCTTGGATGTCCAAATGCTCATAAGGAAACTATTTCGCTTTTGTTGCCTTCTAAAACAACGTTAAGTTATAACATTAGGCTCCAAGGTGCTTTTTATTGCAAGTGTGAAGTATGAAGGTGTTGTCATTGATGTCAACTAGTTAACTGGTTTTCAACTGTTTGTTGTTGTCATTGATGTCATCGATAATGGTTATTGGTTGTATATGTTGAGGATATTGAGAAAATTGTAATGAAGAAAGGTTGCAGGTGTTCAATGTTTGCTCTGGGTTTTGCTTTAGGATTTGATGCTATGCTGATGTGGATCTGAGGTATTGTTCATGTTTGTTGGAAACTGCTATATCCAGGTTTTGGATTTTTGGATCGTTGTACAGTGCAAGTTATGTTCACCAGTTGTGAACTATGCTTTTTTGTGTATCTGGTTGAGGTTCGAGAGAAATGTTCTTGCTCTGAATTTCTTCTTGTTTGAGTTTTATGTCTTGCGGTTTTCAGGATAAGTTGTTGTGGTCATGTTCAAGTTAATATTGTTATCTAGAAAGAATGGACCATGTTAAGGTTGTGTGTGCTTAATTATTTATGTGTTCTGCATTGATCTGGCCGACCTTGTGTTTAACACTACTTTTGAAGCTTATGGAAGCGTGTTGAATCGTGTGTTTGGGTCGCCCTCATTATAATTCCACCATAGAATGTTTTGGTGCCGACCAAATTTGAATTTCTAAATGCAAATGGTGTATGGCCGACTTTGGATGAGTTTCAAAGTTCAAGATGGTATAAATACAGGTTGGGATGTTTGTGAAAAAAAAAGAGAGATATTGCAAGCAAGATGGATGCGAAATAGATGTATGTGATGCGAGTTTGAGTAGATCAATGCGAAATCTAATTGTTGAGTTTTTCGAAGCAATGAGCTGAAGGTGTACTCTATCATTCATGCATGTCTGCAAGTGTTTGAGCAAGTTGTGGAAATCTCTGTTGCATTGAGATTGTTTTCTCTCTGTAACATATCTTGAAATATTCCGAGCCAAATTTTTTCGTTTTTCAATTTACAAATTACAAAGCAGTGCACCCGTTAAGGTTAGAGGAGAAAACCAAAATGTGCAAGAAAGCAACTCTAACCAGAATGGCGCCGATGATGGCGAGCATTGGTCAGAGGATCTCTACTCTAAATACAGAAAGGAACTCAACGTCAAGTATGTGCTACCCAATCCAAGGCGGAGTGAGGGGCGACCATATGACGGAGTGATTACAGAATTGAATGCTTGAAATAAATGCTGAAACTGGAAATACTCGACACCCAGAATGTGCTTGCTAACCCAAGCTGGGAAAGTAGCTACCATAGGGCGGAGCTGTAACTATTACAATAACTTAAATGAATTTGAGAATTACAATCAGATTTGAACAAGAATGAAATGACTGCCAGTACTACTGTCAGTTTTACAAAGGATGTTCATCTGCCTGCTGAAATCATAGAAATTTGAGAGCTTAACATTACATCAAAAGATCTCTTCTTAGTATGGTTAGAAGAGCCAAAACAATAGACCTTTCAATGCTCAAAATTACAACTCTAATTTTTGGATAAATCTGCACTCTTGAATTAAAAACAGCAGTCTAAGGAATTCACTATTTTGCTCATATCTCTCTCTTAACTTGCCCAATTAACATGAAACCAAATGCAATAAGCTCTAACAATGGAGGCGCCTAAGATGAGACACAGGAAACAGATCCAAACAACCACAATTAATTATGCACGAGACCCAATGCAATCAAATGGTACGGCTGCAAGAAGGAAGGCGATCTGCTCTATTAAATTAAATACTTCTCTAAAAAATCTGCAAATTAGAGAATGATGGCGCCTAGCCTTAACAAGGGGAATGGGTTAATACCCAGATGCAATATTTTTGTCTTTTTGATTTATGAATAAAAACATGAATCTGCTGTAACAAATAATGCAAAATGCTGAAAACCACTAATATGCAAATCAGATCTAACCATGCGATAAGCTGATTACAATGCATAAACTAAATGTAACTCACAAACTAGACTAAATCACCACTAGTCGCTGTCTTTCAAGCGAGAAGCAATGCCCAAGCTAGGAGGCCTTCATTCCTCGAAGCAATCCCAAAGCCAATCCGGCAGCATAACATTCCTGTAGATAAAAGATACCAAATGATGCTCCAAGACTCCTTTTTATAATTCTCCAGTTGACTTCTCAAAACCCTAAAGTCCGCTTTTAGGTCAAAACCCAATCTCCTCAAGGATGGGCGTACTTTTCCTTCAAAGCTTTAGATTTGATATTTTAAATAAATATCATACTTTAATAAATGCGCCCAACAAAGCTTGCTCAGACTTTAGTAATAATTAAAATATTCCTTAATGAGGCGCCACCCTCAAAAGATCACCTTTTTAAAACAACCTTAAGTCATTAACTCTAGGCCAAGGGTCAACGTTAAAATATAATAATTAAAACGTGACTTTTTAATTAAATGACTTAACTTATCCTTCCGAATGTGCCCTGAAGCCAATACTGAGCAAAACATCTGACCAAACTGAAGCAGGAAGTCAACCGAGCTGAACTCAACTGGAAAGCTGCTAAAAATAGAATTTACTAAAAATAGTAAATTCCGGAAAATGCTCAGAATGCCGAGATGAACACACCACTGCGAAGCTCTCTGAAAACCCAGAAAGGATCCGCCATTGAATCCATCATCTTTGAGCAATGACCTCCTCAAAAATAGGAAACCCTAATTTATCTTCCGACTAGCCTTCGGGTTCCCAAGGAAAAGGCCAACGGTCACTAGAAAGATCAGGTTTGAGAAGGGGACATTACAATCCGCCCTTCCCAAAATTGCTTGTCCTCAAACAATACCACCACAACTCCAGTAATTTGAAGATTAATCCATACGCAACAAGTATGATCCCTGGTTCCCAAATGCGTCTCAGGAAAAACCCACCATGCCGATGCTGCACCACTCTGATCACATCAATGAAAATATCATGCCATTGCTGCACTGACTCCCCTTGTAACTCCAAAGTGTTACCATCTATGATTCTCAAACTGAAAGATCTTAAAGGAAGGAAATCAAAATCATGCAAGATCTCATGTCCACGATCCCTTGAATTAACAGTATCAACCATACTACTGTCAATCACCATTCTAAGCAATAGGAGAGATAGACTATTCAAATCAAAATCGAACTCCTCTCCATACCTCCACATGGTAACAAACGGGACCATGCCTGCAAGTGTGACCTCTACAAATCTTCTTGCAAGGAGGGAAGCATTCCTTTGCAAGAGCTCCACAAACTCATACCCATGTCTCCGCATAAAGCTACCATGCCTCATCTGAATTATACTGGCACAACCATGAAGACTACATAAAACAATCATAGTTCCAACCCCATGAGTCTCCGAATGGTAAACCAAAGCATGTGAGCTACTGCTGTTATGAATCAATACTGAGAGTAAACTGTCAAAGTTTACATCATCAACCATCATAAGATGAATTTGGAGGGTAGGAAAAGTGTGAAGGAACAAATAATTACTGCTGATCAAGACTAGGATCAGCGCAGTGCAATCTGATTCTCGAGTCCTACCCAAGGGAAAACAACAACACCACTCCAAATCCCAAGCGTGAGCATGTGAGATGACCATCGAGCTGCAAAGTGACACCTCCAAGGTGGTTGGAAAACACACTAGATTCATCTCCATGAGAGAACTACCATCTCTTTGATCAGGAGTGAGGAACCAACTCTCCTGAATGAAAGTAACCCCATAAGTAAGGTGGCTGGTCTGCCACCAACCAGCAAGCTCGTGTCTCAAAATCTGCCCTTGTCTGAGCTGAAAGTCACTTCCAAGAACTACCGATCGTTGATCTCTCCAACCCATAATCAAAATTTCTCTCCAATCCATTTGTTGATGAACAAACGGAACCATCAAGTAGCTGGAAAAGAAGGGAACAACATCAACAAATCTAGAAATTTGATCCTTATCCCTCCAAAAGTCTTTTCCATAAATAATAAATTTTAACAACCCAAGTTGAGAATCCCCAGCATGGATACCCAACTGAAAGTGATTTTCAACACACTGAAAAGAAATCTCTACACATTCCCAAGTGCTAGTGAGAACCAAGTGCCTTCTCACGAAACTGATGTCCCATGTAGTAAATCCTTGAAGCTTAACCATGAAAGCTTCCACATTAAGGGAGTATGAAACATAGAGTGGCTTCAAATTCAGCTCCCAAAACTGATCAATATGATTCCAAACATCATTCCACCCAAGGGATGGATTGTCAAGAGTGCACCCACCAAAGTCTAGTTCACCTTTTTCCCATTTCCCCTGAGTAGTAGGTCTGAAATCTTCACTCGTTGCTGCTGTAATGAAGTTACCAACAGCCACCAAGACTTGTCTCATCAACACCTTGATGTCATAGATGTTGAAATTACCTTGCTTCGTCACCTCCCATGTAGAACCTCCATCCTCAAACCCACTTATGCATTCATGACTAATCAGCAAACGTGGCACATCCACATGGAGTGAGATCAAAGCATCCAAGCACTGGAAACCATACTCAGTCTCATTCTTTGTTTCATCTTCCATCACATAGAGAGGATTGCCACAATCTCCATCAACTTCTTCAAAGAGAGAATTGTCAAAATTTGAAAAGTTATTCCATCCATCTTGCTGATCTAAATCTGCACTTGTAACTTCAGTCCTTCTCGTGAAACTTTCAAGGTCAAACTCTTCTCGAAGACTATCAAGCTCACAAAAAACTTGCTTGATTTCTTCGGCTTTATGTGCATTCTCTTGCTTTGTGAAAATTTTGAAATCAGCAAACTGATTTTCTATTTCCATTAATGCCATTTGAGTTTCTTCTAGCGTAGCTCTTGTTGATCCAAGCTCCAGAGAAAGTTCATCAATCTTTCTCACTCTATCTTGAGAAGCACAAATGGTCTTCTTTGCAACTTCAATGGCATAATCACGATCTTCAACCAAGTGCATGTACTCGGACTTCAAGGTTACCAAAGAGTTTCTAATAAGTTGCAGATTGGGAAGAGCAACTTCATCTTTCACTCCTCTTTGTCTCTCTTCAAGCTGAGCCTTCCAGTACAATTCCTCAACCAAGCTGTAATGTCCCCTTCTCATCAGTGATCAGCATTGGCATTCTTCAGTCTATTCCGGAACCCGTAGACTGGAATGAGGTGGAAATTAGGGTTTCATGGGCTTGGCTTTTGTAGCATTTCATTTTATTTACTATTTTTAGTAAATGATGGTTGTGGCAGTATGCAGTTGGTTGTCTTCAGTCTTCTCTTCAGTGAGCATATTATTGGTTGTTTCAATATCTTCCTCTCAAGCTTAATTTGTTGAAATCTACTAAGTATTGGCATAAGTGTTATAATTTTCAATTGACCCCTTGGCCTAAGGATACAACTTGCAAGTTGTTTTAAAAAGGGGACTTGAAGGGTACGCCTTGTCATAAGGTGATAATAATATTTTATATTTTTGAATTTATGCTTGGAGGAAAGTGGACGCCACTTTATGAGGAATATATTTTATGAAATTTGAAAATAAGGAGAATTCAAATGGTTGTCTTTTGGCGTGCCAATTGAGGAAGTTGAAGAGTTTCTCATTTCTTATAAAATGAAGACATGACTCTAGCATTTGATATCTATCAATTACCTTATTGTTATGCTGTCAAAATGACTATGGACATTTTGTTATTGCTTCGAGGATGCTACCTCCTAGCCCCTTCCCAATTTCGTGTTTGAAATATAACACCTAATTGGAATATTGCTGCTTCTCATAACAGACTAGCAGATTGAGCATTAAAGGTTGAGAATTTTTGGTGAATTCTACAGTTTGAAGTTCCTGGTTTTTACACAGCTGAAGCGGAGTTTTGTTCATAACTTCCAAAGCGAATTTTATTCTGTTCTGGGTACTTTGGCCATGCATTAGTCTACTGAAGGCGCCATATTTTACAAAATTTGAGAATTAAATTCCAAGTATTCAATTTTATATTGCAAAGTCGATTTTCCTCAAGGGCCGTACCATTTAATGCTGTCTTGGGATTCGTGCAAAAAAAAGTAGAGACTTTGTTTGCTGTTTCTGGATTCTATCTTGGGCGCCAGACTTGTAAGGTGCTTTTGCAATTCGTTTCACGCCATTCGGAGAAGAAATAAGTGAGTTATGAATGTTTTTCTGTTTTCCAGTTTGCTGTTGTAAATTTCCAGAACTCAGGAATTTGCATCAGATTTATCAGTTTCCAGTTTAATCTCCATTTCAGTCATTGGAAAGCAAAGAACACTGTTATAAATTCATTCTTATATCTACATTTCACTTCTCTATCATTGTAACTCATTTAATTGCAGTCTTGTTGAAATTGTAAGGTTCTGATTAGTAGTACTAATCTAACCATTTGTATTGCTGCAACTATTTGATTTGTATCTCATTAAAGTCCCCTGGATGGTTTACCGCCAGTGTGGTTAAATTGTTTGTAAATCTTGTACCCACTTAAGTGGTGAATCCCCACAGTTCTGTGGATGCCCGCCGCAGCGGATGAATTGCTTTAATTTGTAATCTTTTCCCCCCACTGTTTGGTGGTAGCGTGGAATTGTTTTCTCATGGCTGGTTATCCGCCTAATAGTTCTTAATTTCAATTTCTAGACTCCGTCATATGTTAGCACCTCGCCCTCAGTGGGATCTTGAGTGCACATTCTTGACGTTGAGTAGTTCTTCTATTCCAATTCAGTTTCTTCAGTTCAAGCTTCAGCATCTTCCATTCAAGTTCAGATTTTAATTTGAGGCTAACGCTAATCATATCATCTATTGCTGGTTATTTTGTGTTATTCCTTCGAAAAAATTGGTTAGCATATTTCAGTGGTATCAGAGCAGAAGACCCTGCCATCCTGTGGCTGATTGCAGTAGTGAACTGATGAGTGACAGAGACACAAGGCCATACACTAGAAGTCAGGCCAGAAATCAGCATCAGTTTCCGCCCGTTCCAGAGGCAGATACCTTCTCAGAAGTTCTAAGAGACCTTGGTAAAACAGTGGAAGGTTCAGATAATTCAGTGGAAGTGGTTGATCACACAACTGTCATAATGTCAGATTCAGTAAGAAAAGATAATGAAGAAAGGGATAGAGTGGAGAAGAAGTTTGACGGGATGATAGATATGATGTCCCGTTTGTTATCCAAGTTGGATCAGCAAGCAGCTCAGAGTATTATTCAGCCCCAAAATAACTCAGCTGGAGAAAATAGTGGAGTGAATGGAAATAATAACAGTGGCAGTCCTGAGGTGAATACTAGGGACAGAATTGTAGGTCAGCATACTACAATTCATAGTGGGTCATCCTCTAGACCCCTCTTTCCTGTTTTCACACCAAGGGAAGAGCAACAACCAGTTGAGGCTACTCCAAACTTTGCTGATGATGCTCGTCAAGCCTATATGGAGTATGTGTCCTTACCTCTTGACATGAGAGGAGCATGGACCTTTGATCAATTCATGAATCAAAGGAGTCGGAGAAATGGTGGTAGGAATGATCAACGTCCTCCTGCAGGCCCTAGAAATGATTTTTACCAAGCATTGGGAAAGATCACTATGGAACATTTTGATGGTGGTAACAAGTGTACAGCCAGGTCATGGGTGCAAAAGTTAGATAACTACCTCTCCCTTAGACCTATGCCGGAAGAAGATGCTATCAAATTTGCTACCTTGCACTTAGATGGCATAGCTCATGAATGGTGGACTCACGGTTTGGTCACTCTTGGCCACAACCTTATTCGCACTTATGGAGAATTTACAAATAAATTGATTGAGAGATTTGACACCAAAGATCCGGAATTGAAGTTTAGAGAATTGGCACAGTTAAAACAGCAAGGATCTTTAGAGAGTTATGTGGCTGATTTTCAGAGGTTGTCAGTAATGGTGCCCAACATTACTGAAAGAAGACTTGTAGTCCTTTTTGCTGAAGGTTTAATGGAGCCATTGAAGGGTTGGGTCAAAGCATTTGATCCTCCAACATTGGATGAAGCTATCAAGAAAGCTAGGAGCATGGAATTGGCAGCCCCAAGACCTAAGTTTCACTCAAAAACATTCAGCCATAAGAAGGATAAAAGGCCATCTTCAAATCTGCCCAAGAAGTTTCCACCAAGGCTGTCCGAAGAGCTCAAAGAACAGCTTAGAAAGGATGGAGTTTGCTTCACTTGTCGTGAGCCTTGGGTGAAAGGCCACCGTTGCTATGGAAGAGGCAAAGTAGTTCAAATGGAGGGCTATTCTGATTATGGATCAGAATCTGATTCGTCTGATCAGCAATACGAATCAGCAAGTAGTGAAGGTGAAGAAGTTCAAGAAGATAAGTCCGAAGAGGTTGGAGATAGTAGTGCTTTTGCACAACTATCCAGTTTTCAAAAGAATGAATCTTTTAGGGTTCATGGAGTGGTAAATTCACAAAGGATAGTTGCCCTAATTGATACTGGAGCAACTCACAATTTTATTGATGAAGGGCTAGTTGCTAGAAAAGGTTTAAAGACTGAAAATTTTGATGGTTTCAAAGTAATGGTTGCGGATGGTTTCACTATGTCTTGCACAAGGAGAATCCCTAATCTATCTTTGCAATTAGGGAATCATGAAATTAAGGATGATTTTTATGTGGTGGGTATAGGAGACACTGATGTTGTGTTGGGCATACAATGGCTGCGATCTCTTGGTGAGATCACATTGAATTTGAAAACCATGGAGCTGAAATTTCAGTCTAATGGAAGGAAGGTTGTTTTAAGAGGGATGTCAAATGGAGGCCCTCGAATTGTTTCTTTGAAAAGGATGGAAAGGCTGATCCGCCATGATCAGGTTGAATGGGCTGCTGAATGTATGGTTTTACCAGCTGATCCGGTTGAGGAAAAAAGGCAATATCATCCTGATATTCAAGCCTTACTTTCAAAGAAAAGTAAAGTCTTTGGAAGCTTACCTCCTGGAAGACCTCCTGAAAGAGGTTCTGAACATGTGATTGAATTAGAAGAAGGAGCAAAACCAGTCATTACTACACCTTACCGCTATCCAAAGAGGCAGAAAGATGAAATTGAAAAGGCCATCAAGGAGCTGTTGGAAAGTGGTTTTATTAGACCAAGCAAGAGTCCATTTGCCTCAGCAGTAGTGCTGGTCAAAAAGAAAGATGGTACAATGCGTATGTGTGTTGACTATCGCGCATTAAATCAGAAAACCATCAAGAATAGATATCCTATCCCTAGGATTGATGAGCTCATTGATGAGCTCCATGGGGCAATGTTCTTCTCAAAGATTGATCTTCGTTCAGGATATCACCAAATCAGAATGAGGGAGGAGGATATAGAAAAGACAGCATTTAGATGCCACTTTGGGCATTTTGAATTTCTTGTCATGCCTTTGGTTTGACAAATGCTCCAGCCACATTCCAATCTTGTATGAACAAGATTTTTAGACAGCAGTTGAGGAAGTTTGTGCTCATCTTCTTCGACGATATTCTCATATTCAGTAAGTCTTGGGAAGAGCACCTTAAGCATTTGGAAGAAGTGCTTACCATTTTAGAGGCGGAATGTCTATTCGCCAAAGAGTCAAAGTGTGAGTTTGGGATGGAAGAACTTTTATACCTTGGCCACATTATCAGCTCAAAGGGTGTGAAGGTGGATCCAGAAAAGATAAGGGCCATTCTTGATTGGCCAACTCCTAAGACTATTTCTCATTTGAGAGGTTTTTTAGGGTTATGTGGATTCTATAGAAGATTTGTAAAAGGTTATTCTCATCAAGCTGCACCTTTGACAGATCTTACAAAGAAAGGAGCTTTTCTTTGGACTAAGCAAGCACAAGAGGTTTTTGATAAGTTTAAACAAATCATGAGTTCGTGTCCAGTATTGGCACTTCCGGATTTCTCAAAACCTTTTGAATTACAATGTGATGCTTCAGGAGAAGGAGTTGGAGCTGTCCTAATGCAAGACAAACATCCTATTGTCTTCGAGAGTAGAAAGTTGAGAGGGGCAGAAAAAACTTACTCTATTTATGACAAAGAGATGCTTGCCATCATGCATGCTTTGTCTAAATTCCGTCAATACTTGGTGGGAAGTAAATTTGTTGTTAAGACTGATCACAACAGTCTTAAACATTTCATGCGCCAAAAGGAATTGAATGAAAGGCAGCAAAAATGGGTAAGTAAACTCCAAGCATATGACTTTGACATTGAATATGTCAAAGGAAAAAATAATATAGTTGCTGATGCACTTTCTAGAAGGCCTCATTTGCAGTCAATTTGTGAGTTATCAGCAGATTGGAAAGAATTAATTGCTGCTGATTATGTTAAAAATCAGTTTGCAACCAGCTTGTTAGAAGGTCAATTGGTTGATGGAAGGTATAAGTTGGTTGATGGATTAATTTATTATAAAGATAGAATCTTTTTAGTACAAGAATCTAAGCTTAAGAAAAAGATTCTACAAGCTTTTCATGATGTTCCCCTTGCTGGTCATCAAGGGATTTTCAAGACTTACAAGCAGATTCGTGAACGATTCACTTGGAAAGGTTTGAAAGATGAAGTCTTGAATTACATTAGAGAGTGTCCTACTTGTCAAAGGAATAAAAATGAACACTCTTTTCCTGCTGGTTTACTTCAGCCCTTGCCTATTCCAAATCAGAAGTGGGAAAGTATTGCCATGGATTTTATCACGGGGTTGCCCAAGGTGCAAGGACGTGACTGTATATTTGTTGTGGTTGATAGACTAACAAAATTTGCTCATTTCTTTGCTGTTACCACTTCATTTACAGCAGCTCAAGTGGCTGAGTTGTTTTTTAGAGAGGTGTTCCGTTTGCATGGGTTGCCTAAAACAATTGTCAGTGATAGGGACAGCAAGTTCCTAAGTGTTTTTTGGCAGGAGATCTTCAGATTGAGTGGGACAGTGCTTACTCCAAGCACAAGTTATCACCCACAAACAGATGGGCAATCAGAAATTGTTAACAAGTGGTTAGAGGGCTACCTAAGGAACTATGTTTCAGGACAGCAGCGAGCTTGGATTAAATGGCTTCATTTAGGAGAGTATTGTTACAACTCTTCTTATCACATGTCAATTAAGATGTCTCCTTTTAAGGCTCTTTATGGTTATGAGGCTACTAACTTTGTTGATCTAGTGTTTGGTGATAGTAGAGCCCCACAGGCTTTGGATATGTTGCAACAAAGCCAGGACATCTTGAAGACTCTTAAGGAAAATCTGCAACAAGCTCAGAATCAGCAGAAGTTATACGCTGATCAGCAGCGTGTGGAAAGGTCTTTTGAAGTTGGGGACATGGTCTATTTGAGGCTTCAGCCATATAGACAATCTTCTCTCAAGAAGAGTGGTGCAGAAAAGTTAAAGCCACGCTTTTATGGTCCTTTCAAAATCACCAAAAGGATTGGTGAAGTTGCTTATGAGTTGGAACTTCCAGCTGAAAGCAAAATACATAATGTTTTTCATGTGTCTCGCCTCAAGAAGGCAATTGGACACAATGTGGTGGCTACATCAGAATTACCTCCATTGGATGAGGAAGGTCATTTAGTGTTGATTCCAGAAGAGATCCTTGACACTAGAGAACGTTCTTTGAGAAGAAGGACAATCAAAGAATATTTGGTGAGATGGAGGAATTTGCCTATTGAAGATGCTACGTGGGAAGGTGAACAGATTTTGTTGCATCCATCTTTGCAGTTGCTTGGGGACAAGCAATTTCGAGGAGGGCGGACTGTAATGTCCCCTTCTCATCAGTGATCAACATTGGCATTCTTCAGTCTATTCCGGAACCCGTAGACTGGAATGAGGTGGAAATTAGGGTTTCATGGGCTTGGCTTTTGTAGCATTTCATTTTATTTACTATTTTTAGTAAATGATGGTTGTGGCAGTATGCAGTTGGTTGTCTTCAGTCTTCTCTTCAGTGAGCATATTATTGGTTGTTTCAATATCTTCCTCTCAAGCCTTAATTTGTTGAAATCTACTAAGTATTGGCATAAGTGTTATATTTTTCAATTGACCCCTTGGCCTAAGGATACAACTTGCAAGTTGTTTTAAAAAGGGGACTTGAAGGGTACGCCTTGTCATAAGGTGATAATAATATTTTATATTTTTGAATTTATGCTTGGAGGAAAGTGGACGCCACTTTATGAGGAATATATTTTATGAAATTTGAAAATAAGGAGAATTCAAATGGTTGTCTTTTGGCGTGCCAATTGAGGAAGTTGAAGAGTTTCTCATTTCTTATAAAATGAAGACATGACTCCAGCATTTGATATCTATCAATTACCTTATTGTTATGCTGTCAAAATGACTATGGACATTTTGTTATTGCTTCGAGGATGCTACCTCCTAGCCCCTTCCCAATTTCGTGTTTGAAATATAACACCTAATTGGAATATTGCTGCTTCTCATAACAGACTAGCAGATTGAGCATTAAAGGTTGAGAATTTTTGGTGAATTCTACAGTTTGAAGTTCCTGGTTTTTACACAGCTGAAGCGGAGTTTTGTTCATAACTTCCAAAGCGAATTTTATTCTGTTCTGGGTACTTTGGCCATGCATTAGTCTACTGAAGGCGCCATATTTCACAAAATTTGAGAATTAAATTCCAAGTATTCAATTTTATATTGCAAAGTCGATTTTCCTCAAGGGCCGTACCATTTAATGCTGTCTTGGGATTCGTGCCAAAAAAAAGTAGAGACTTTGTTTGCTGTTTCTGGATTCTATCTTGGGCGCCAGACTTGTAAGGTGCTTTTGCAATTCGTTTCACGCCATTCGGAGAAGAAATAAGTGAGTTATGAATGTTTTTCTGTTTTCCAGTTTGCTGTTGTAAATTTCCAGAACTCAGGAATTTGCATCAGATTTATCAGTTTCCAGTTTAATCTCCATTTCAGTCATTGGAAAGCAAAGAACACTGTTATAAATTCATTCTTATATCTACATTTCACTTCTCTATCATTGTAACTCATTTAATTGCAGTCTTGTTGAAATTGTAAGGTTCTGATTAGTAGTACTAATCTAACCATTTGTATTGCTGCAACTATTTGATTTGTATCTCATTAAAGTCCCCTGGATGGTTTACCGCCAGTGTGGTTAAATTGTTTGTAAATCTTGTACCCACTTAAGTGGTGAATCCCCACAGTTCTGTGGATGCCCGCCGCAGCGGATGAATTGCTTTAATTTGTAATCTTTTCCCCCCACTGTTTGGTGGTAGCGTGGAATTGTTTTCTCATGGCTGGTTATCCGCCTAATAGTTCTTAATTTCAATTTCTAGACTCCGTCATATGTTAGCACCTCGCCCTCAGTGGGATCTTGAGTGCACATTCTTGACGTTGAGTAGTTCTTCTATTCCAATTCAGTTTCTTCAGTTCAAGCTTCAGCATCTTCCATTCAAGTACAGATTTTAATTTGAGGCTAACGCTAATCATATCATCTATTGCTGGTTATTTTGTGTTATTCCTTCGAAAAATTTGGTTAGCATATTTCACAAGCTATGTGTGTGATCAAACAAGGATAAAGCTTGCACTTTCTTGTCAATGGACACCTTGAATTGTTTGTCCCAATCATGAGAATTCAAAGATGATGAACTGCTGATAGGCTGCAACTGAAAATCAGCACCTTGTCCCTTGTCTTTGCTGCCTTCATTGCTGCTCCAACATTCATGAACTTCGCCATTGACTAGTGGAGAGTGCTCATTGTCAAAAAAAACATCATACTTCACAGATTCTTTGACCCCAAGTTTGCAATCAGCTTCAAGCATTGGAAAATCATATTTGTGTTTAGTAACACCTTCAAACTCTACATCATCAAGAGCCACTTGGTCTTCTTGTTCAAAGGCTATGGCAGCCCCTAACTTGAACGAAGAATCATCGAATGTTGTTCTGAAAGTTTTAGAAGAAACAACATCCTCCTTGGTGGCTGCAACCAACTCGAAAGGGTCACCATGGAACTCTTTAGAGCAAGCTTCTTCATCAAAGACAATTTTTCCTTTTGTGCCCTCCTTATAGCTTGCGATGCAAACAAAACTTTGGTCTTCATCAGGATCAAAGGGAAATTCGTCCCACAAAGGTTCTCTTTCATACGTTGGTGCCAACACACCTGGATCCCAAATGCTAGTGGGTTGATTAAGATGATCAACAGGAAAAAACTTATCATGCTCCCTTTGTAGTGATGACTCTTTGAATAAGTCAAGTCCCAAATCCCTCAAACTGATATCGTCAAAAACATTTCTCTCCAAAGACCGAGTTTTCTGCTCAAGCCCAAAGTCACCATCATAATGAAGTGAAAAATCTTCATTGCTTGCTGTTTTGAAAACTTCACCGTCATTATCTTCACCATGAGGAAGTATGTCACTGATTTCTTCATGTGGAACTTCTTCAAAAGTTGAGCCAGCAACATGAAGAGAATCATTCTTTACCAAATCTTCAATATGACCTTGTATAGACTCTTTGGAATTATCTATATCATCAGGATCACTAAATATTCTTGCATCTTGTTCAGACTTCTCCAAAAGTGGCTTCAATTTCTCTTCACATTGATCAAATGATTCCTTGATCAGCATAGCAGCAATAGGAGAATCCTTTTTTTCACACTCATATGTGTCCAAGAGGAGAGATTGGACATTTGGTGGAATTTCATCTAACTCATTAATGGTGAGAATAAGGATTTTCTTCACAGCTGCAATAACATCCTCTTCTTGCTCACTCCAAGTGGATATGAAGAGGTAATGGAACAAGTGATAAATCTGATCATGCATTTCCAAGGCAAACAGCAAGTTACTTACCCAGAGATCTGAAAATGTTTTTAAGATAGCAACCTTTCTAGCAAATAGATTGCTTCCAGTTTCATCAAGATCTTGGAAACTTTCTACAATCATATTCAGAATGATTTTCATGGTTTCATCATCATAGGGTGTCATGGGAACCATTATTCTCATTAACTCCATGAAGCAAGAAGTAATCAGCAGCTTGATTTCTTCATTTGGGTGTCCCAGCCAATAGGGCTGAACTAAAAGGTGAAATGCCGGTGATAATGCCAACTGCATCATTTCAGAAGGTGACTGCTTCACCTGTCTCAAACATTGTTCCAATATTTGAAGATTATTCCTTTCATCTTCCCTTGACTTACATTCTTTGTCAAGTCTATTCCCGGTCTCAAAAAGTGTTTGTTCCAACTTTATCTCTTCTCTGTTAGCCATGTTTATCTGCCACTTCTAAACTGAGTTGAACTCCGTTCTGACCTCTGGTGTAGAAACTGATTTCTCTATCATACGACTGACAACTAAACCTTGTTGGGCACAGGATGGCAGGATCTTGGCTCTGATACCACTGAAATATTCCGAGCCAATTTTTTCATTTTTTCAATTTACAAATTACAAAGCAGAGCACCCGTTAAGGTTAGAGAATAAACCAAAACGTGCAAGAAAACAACTCTAACCAGAATGGCGCCGATGATGGCGAGCATTGGTCAGAGGATCTCTACTCTAAATACAGAAAGGAACTCAACGTCAAGTATGTGCTACCCAATCCAAGGCGGAGTGAGGGGCGACCATATGACGGAGTGATTACAGAATTAAATGCTTGAAATAAATGCTGAAACTGGAAATACTCGACACCCAGAATGTGCTTGCTAACCCAAGCTGGGAAAGTAGCTACCATAGGGCGGAGCTGTAACTATTACAATAACTTAAATGAATTTGAGAATTACAATCAGATTTGAACAAGAATGAAATGACTGCCAGTACTACTGTCAGTTTTACAAAGGATGTTCATCTGCCTGCTGAAATCATAGAAATTTGAGAGCTTAACATTACATCAAAAGATCTCTTCTTAGTATGGTTAGAAGAGCCAAAACAATAGACCTTTCAATGCTCAAAATTACAACTCTGATTTTTGGATAAATCTGCACTCTTGAATTAAAAACAGCAGTCTAAGGAATTCACTATTTTGCTCATATCTCTCTCTTAACTTGCCCAATTAACATGAAACCAAATGCAATAAGCTCTAACAATGGAGGCGCCTAAGATGAGACACAGGAAACAGATCCAAACAACCACAATTAATTATGCACGAGACCCAATGCAATCAAATGGTACGGCTGCAAGAAGGAAGGCGATCTGCTCTATTAAATTAAATACTTCTCTAAAAAATCTGCAAATTAGAGAATGATGGCGCCTAGCCTTAACAAGGGGAATGGGTTAATACCCAGATGCAATACTTTTGTCTTTTTTGATTTATGAATAAAAACATGAATCTGCTGTAACAAATAATGCAAAATGCTGAAAACCACTAATATGCAAATCAGATCTAACCATGCGATAAGCTGATTACAATGCATAAACTAAATGTAACTCACAAACTAGACTAAATCACCACTAGTCGCTGTCTTTCAAGCGAGAAGCAATGCCCAAGCTAGGAGGCCTTCATTCCTCGAAGCAATCCCAAAGCCAATCCGGCAGCATAACATTCCTGTAGATAAAAGATACCAAATGATGCTCCAAGACTCCTTTTTATAATTCTCCAGTTGACTTCTCAAAACCCTAAAATCCGCTTTTAGGTCAAAAACCCAATCTCCTCAAGGATGGGCGTACTTTTCCTTCAAAGCTTTAGATTTGATATTTTAAATAAATATCATACTTTAATAAATGCGCCCAACAAAGCTTGCTCAGACTTTAGTAATAATTAAAATATTCCTTAATGAGGCGCCACCCTCAAAAGATCACCTTTTTAAAACAACCTTAAGTCATTAACTCTAGGCCAAGGGTCAACGTTAAAATATAATAATTAAAACGTGACTTTTTAATTAAATGACTTAACTTATCCTTCCGAATGTGCCCTGAAGCCAATACTGAGCAAAACATCTGACCAAACTGAAGCAGGAAGTCAACCGAGCTGAACTCAACTGGAAAGCTGCTAAAAATAGAATTTACTAAAAATAGTAAATTCCGGAAAATGCTCAGAATGCCGAGATGAACACACCACTGCGAAGCCCTCTGAAAACCCAGAAAGGATCCGCCATTGAATCCATCATCTTTGAGCAATGACCTCCTCAAAAATAGGAAACCCTAATTTATCTTCCGACTAGCCTTCGGGTTCCCAAGGAAAAGGCCAACGGTCACTAGAAAGATCAGGTTTGAGAAGGGGACATTACAATCCGCCCTTCCCAAAATTGCTTGTCCTCAAACAATACCACCACAACTCCAGTAATTTGAAGATTAATCCATACGCAACAAGTATGATCCCTGGTTCCCAAATGCGTCTCAGGAAAAACCCACCATGCCGATGCTGCACCACTCTGATCACATCAATGAAAATATCATGCCATTGCTGCACTGACTCCCCTTGTAACTCCAAAGTGTTACCATCTATGATTCTCAAACTGAAAGATCTTAAAGGAAGGAAATCAAAATCATGCAAGATCTCATGTCCACGATCCCTTGAATTAACAGTATCAACCATACTACTGTCAATCACCATTCTAAGCAATAGGAGAGATAGACTATTCAAATCAAAATCGAACTCCTCTCCATACCTCCACATGGTAACAAACGGGACCATGCCTGCAAGTGTGACCTCTACAAATCTTCTTGCAAGGAGGGAAGCATTCCTTTGCAAGAGCTCCACAAACTCATACCCATGTCTCCGCATAAAGCTACCATGCCTCATCTGAATTATACTGGCACAACCATGAAGACTACATAAAACAATCATAGTTCCAACCCCATGAGTCTCCGAATGGTAAACCAAAGCATGTGAGCTACTGCTGTTATGAATCAATACTGAGAGTAAACTGTCAAAGTTTACATCATCAACCATCATAAGATGAATTTGGAGGGTAGGAAAAGTGTGAAGGAACAAATAATTACTGCTGATCAAGACTAGGATCAGCGCAGTGCAATCTGATTCTCGAGTCCTACCCAAGGGAAAACAACAACACCACTCCAAATCCCAAGTGTGAGCATGTGAGATGACCATCGAGCTGCAAAGTGACACCTCCAAGGTGGTTGGAAAACACACTAGATTCATCTCCATGAGAGAACTACCATCTCACTGACACACAAACTAGCAAAAAACTAAAGCACACTGAAATGCCCTATGACTTAATATAAAATATTAAGCACTGCAAACTGGCCAATGCTATAAATATAAAATCCTACCGAAAACCAACACTCAGCCCAATGTTGGCCACTGAGTCCCCTAATCAACTCTAACTAGCCTACGGTAACTCTGGAATAGGCTAATGGGCAACCCCACTGCTCAAGTGTGAGAAGGGGACATTACAATCCTCCCTCCCCAAGATTGCTTTCCCATAAGCAATCGCAACTCCAGATGTAAGATCTGTTCACTTTGCCAAGTAGCATCCTCCACCGGAAAATTCTTCCACTTAACTAGATACTCCTTAATCACCCTCCTCCACAAAGTATGCTCCCTGACCTCCAATATAGCCTATGGAATCAAAATAAACTTGCCTTTCTTATCCAAAGGAGGCAACTTTGTAGAACAGACCACACTATGACCAAGCGCCTTCTTAAAGCGAGAAACATGGAAGAAATTATGCACCTTGCTACTCTCGGCTAGCTCCAACTCATAGGCCACCTCTCCAATCCTCCTGGTGACTTTGAAGGGACCATAAAAACGGGGCTTGAGCTTCTCTAACCCACTCTTCTTGAGAGTGGACTACCTATAAGGCTCCAACCTCAAATAAACGATGTCCTGTTGATGTGTGTTTTATGACACAACAAACACCTTAGAACAAAGTGTCACAGACGCTCTATTCTCTCTTGAAAAACTACTTCCTATGCTAAGATTGCAAGTGAGTTCATAGGGTAATTCCAATGTTTAAGATGAACGCGGATAGGCTCTGTGGTATGGATGTGATTTGCTGTGGGCACAAGTAAGATTTTGCAAGTTATTCGGAAAAGCGGAGACATAAATGCAGTACCATTTTGAATTTTTGATTTTATAAAAAAAAATGAAAAAAGATTTAGGGTTTAGAGACTCTATGCTACTCCTAAGAAATCAAGAGAAGACGAAGACTAAGTTAAACCAAATAAACCATACTCTGTTTCGCCACGTTTAACGACAACTACGCAGAGCAAGTGCAATCTTCTAGGAATGTGCTTGTGATTTTCACGTGATAAATAATTGCCATCAAATCGAACAACAATTATTAAAACAGAAGTTAAGCATCCACAGTAAAGCTCAGTCTAACTTTGCACATTGAGTGAAATCATCCACCCAAAGAAAGTATGAGCTCGGTTTCACTAATCTTCGTTATCAATCAATCATTCTTCTAACATACATTTTAATTCAAATCTATTAAGAGAGAAAGAAAATATGCGACCATGCAACTATTCAACAATCAAGTATTCAAGGCACCTCATGCGTTTGAACTTCATTATTAAAGTAGTGTTTTCACAACAATCTCATACAAACTCTCTCTTTATTTCTAACTATCTATCTCAAATCTGCTCTAACTCTTAATCTCCTCTAACTTCTAAGCCTCTAACTATCCATCTATCTATCTATCTATGAAAATGAGAGAGTGAGAGGGGGGGTTTATATAGTTTTCAAGATTACAAAGAACGGCCGAGATTGATTCAAGATCAATGGCCAAGATTAAATGGAACTAAACCCTAATTAGGGTTTCCAAAACCACAATCAGTTAACTGAAGAGAACACTAGACAACTAGAGTGTCATCCTTATCCACTTGTGCAGCCTCACGTTCGGCGAATCTGGACACTATCAGGTCGACCTCCTCTATAGCAATGTCGGGCAGCACGCTAATGTTGTACTCTAGCAAATCCAAGTTCTCGGCACATTCTGCAAACACATTCGCCCATGTTGGCTCTTGTAGCAAGAAGGAACT
This sequence comes from Sequoia sempervirens, assembly GCA_007258455.2. Taxonomy (NCBI): domain Eukaryota; kingdom Viridiplantae; phylum Streptophyta; class Pinopsida; order Cupressales; family Cupressaceae; genus Sequoia; species Sequoia sempervirens. The sequence goes on from VDFB02122708.1 coordinate 40,219, forward strand.
TCTGATGGCCATGAATTCGAACACTTTGGTGAAGCCTTCCTTCATAATTGGCCCGGTGGTGGAGAAAACTTTCTGTACTTGCTCTTTCAAACTCCTTGGCCGCAAGTGTTTCCTTCGGACAATCTCCTTGTCTAGCATATCTGCAGCCATCTCATAGATTTTACTTTGAATTTCTTTTACTTGTTCTTCAATTCTACCACCATCCTGCTTCACCTTTTCGAGGACTCCTTTCCTTGAGATTAAGGCATAGTACCATCCGTTGAAGTCATAAGCTGCTCCGGCTTCGATAACTTTGTCTTCGATCAATCTTTGCTTTGAAATGCCCTTCAGTTCCCGGATGCATGGGATGATCCTGCTCTGAATATCCTCGAGACTGCTCCATGACTCTGCAAGATCTGCAACTCGTGAAAGCATGAAGGAAGCCTGCTCATTTACTTGCGCCAACTTTCTTGCAAACACCAACGCCTCTTTTTTCCTTGCAACCATCCAATCTTTAGCCTCCCTCGCTGTTGTCAACTCCTCTTCAAAGTTCGCACTTGGTTCTTGTGAGACATTTGGAGGTAAAGGCGCCACCTGTTCACCTTCGTTTAATGGCTTTGTCAAGTGCTGGATGTAGTCCTTTAGGCGCTGGATTTCTTTCTTGTACTCCTTTTTCTTGGCAACTTCCTTTTCTAATCTAGCCTTGATGGTGGCCACGAAATTATCCAAGTCTTCGACTTCCTGTTCTTTTGTTGCTGGACCCATGTCGACAGTCGTGATAGCATATTCCTCAGGAGCAATCTCGTCTTGAAACTTGTCGGCCGTAGGCACTGCAATTTGCACCGTGCGATTTCCAGCTTCATCCCTCTGAATGGTTGAGAACTTCTTGGCCTTCTTCCTTGGGGCAGTTTGCTCTAATCTGGCCAGAAAATTTGTGTCATTGTCCTCCTCCGGGACCTCCACTGGCGCTTTTCTTTTCAATCTTTCCCTCAGCCATTCTGGTACTGTTGGCTGTTCAATCATGTCTTCTTGATTTTGGGCGTCCTGCATGTCCTGTATTTCATGCTCTTCCTAAATTTCCGGCATACTTTGAATTTCCTGGACTAACTGCATATCATGGATCTCCTGGACGGATGGGTCCTCTTGAATGCCTTTGAGGGCGGAAATCATTCCTTCCTCAAATTCTCCATCCTCGATGTCTGTGTCGTTATCCGATCCCAAGATCTCTGTGCTTGCCGGAGAGGGTTGATCGTCATCTTCTATTTGAATTGGCTCTACATTTTCAACTGGAGAAGGGATCATGGCATTCTCCAAGGATTCTCTATCTAAGGCAAGCATCTCCTCTATGTTCCAGGAAGTGGCCGACTGGAGGGGTTTAGACTTGTGTCTCTTCCGTGAAGGGCCCTCATCTATCTCTTTACCTTTGTCTTGAATTGCAGATTTATCGGCTTCTCTCCTCTTCTTAGAGTTGGCAGCATCTGCTTGTCCATCAGCATGAGATGCACCGGCGTTTGAAGAACATGACTCGGTGTCTCCCATCAACTCATAGGTAAATTGCACATTTCTCTGTTTTAACACTTCTACTTGGCGATCTATCCACCACTGGGAGTATTTGAAAACAGGGCGCATCAAGGTGGCTAGATCACCCATCTCAGGTTCGAACCATTTCATAGGTGGCAGAGGCTCATTTTCTTTGAAGCCTGGCTGCACATATATCCCATCATCTTGCAGCTGGTCAGGAATTTTGAAGAGCTCCGTCTCCCTTATCATGCTCATGGGCAACCTTGACCATAATCTTCTCCTTACATCGTATTCATCGGCTGCGTTGGCCCAAAAGTCTTTTAGGTCAACCCGATGTTTGTATCTTTCTCCGTCCACAATCTTGATGTGATGAAGCGGATCGAAGTTGCTCCTGGCTTTGTATGAGATGAATGGATACTGCTGAATCTCCAATCGAGCAACCTCTGCTGCTTGTGCTGTCGGGCATGACTCCTCCATGTTGCCGATGAAAAACGGAAAGGTGACGGCAGCTTTCTGCTTAGGCCTTTGGATGTTCTGATACGTTTCTAACTGTCTTAGCACTTCCAACAATACCATCCTGTTAGTTGGAGAGACAGGCAGCCTATAAGGATTTCCGGAAAATCCTTGGATTCTGATGTAGGTGAACTTAGGATACTGAATGAACCAGAATCCGTAGCGACTGATCAAGCTCTTGGCTTCATGCGAGAGTCTTTGGTGCGTTCCGCCCTGAAGAAGCCTGGTGATATACATCAAAAATGCATCGTGAGCTCTCCGGAAATGGGACTTCTCTTTCAGCTGCAGCTGCGGATAGCAGTCGTAGACTTTGAATTTCCCCTCGCCGTTGCCAACCACGCCCTTGCATGTCAAGCCAGGATATTTATAATATCTTGCAAGTGAATATACAATGTAGGAGCTCATGTGGAAAATCTTGGTCCACTCAAAGTTGACCAACTGTTCGTGCAAGCTGTCGCTAATCATCCTGGACCAATTGAACATTTTGACTCCGGTGATTATTTCGTCAATAAAAAAGTACATCCATTCTTCGAAAGGAGCACCGTGGGCACTGCCTACCATTCTGTTAAGTAGCAGAACAATATCGCCATATTCTTCTTTGAAGTGGGTTCTGATCAACTTTTTTGGCATTTTGCTTGCAGTAGGCTTTGGTTTTAATAACCAATTCTTGTGTATGTTGGATGCACATAGATCCTTCTGACTTTGATAAAGTTTGAGTGCATCCTGCTTAGTGCGATAGGATGTTCGGTTGTACACTGGAATGCCAAAAGTCTCCTGGATTGCTGGCTCGGACAAGTAAGCAAGGACTCTTCCGTCAGGAGCTTCTGTCTGTCTGTCTTGTGCATTGTAATGTAGTGCGCATTCTGCCATCAGCTCAGGACATTCTTTTGCTGGTGGAAAACCAGTTGCATGGACGATTCCGTTTCGCATCATCCTCATGGCAATTGGTGTTGGCAGGCGTCCGTCAGTCCCGTACATTCTCTTTCGGAAGTCTTCAAGATCAACGTGGCCAAGATCTGTGTCTAGAACGTGCTCCCACTTGGACTTGATCTTTGATTGAGTTTGGACACCTTTGCTTGCGAACTTCATCTTGAATGCTTCGAAAAGTAGATCTGCAAGAAAAAGGAAGACAGAGATAATAAGAATTCGACATTAAAATCAGTTTGAACAAACATTCCAGCTGGTAATCAAATTAGATTTCGCAAAAAAATAACAAGCTGGAAAAATAAATAAATGGTGAAGCTTCATGTTAATCATGAAATGGACAAACGAATCTGCCTTGTGACTTCTTGGAGACGTGATCACGATTGCAATGCAAGCGGATAACAGATTATTTCCTTCACTTTGCTGCAACTTTTCTTCAACCTCTTGCCTTAAACAATTTTCCTCTCACCACTTTTCCTCTCAAAATTGAGTGATTGCACAAATGAAAAACGAAATCACTTATAGAAGTGAGAGGGTCGATCATTTTAGCATATTTGCAAAGTTTCCTTTGAATCAAGTTCGAACTCATTCTTTCACTTTGTTTCAAGATGGCAAGCTTTATCCTTAATCACCTCGTCCGGGAAAGTTTCTAATTTCATTCACAGTTTAACAAAACTCCTTTTCTCTCTTTCCAATTTCGAAATTTTCAAGACTTATCTCTTTTTTGGTGTTGGAAAATAAAAGATTAAAATAATTAAAATAATTATTTTATGTGTCCATTCCAACCCGTTCGATTTTCGAAAATTTCATTGTCAATGCCTTAGGCAAATTTTCAATTTTTCCAAATTTTCTCGCCATAATCTTGATCATCCAATTGATTTGTCCATGATTTTTTGATCGTTTCTCAAAAATATTTGGCCATGTCCAATTTTATTTGGCCGAGAAAATACTTCTCGTCTGACATTTTCCTAGCCATGTCCAATAATTTTCTAGCCATGTCCAATAATTTTCTAGCCATGACTTGTCTCTCGTCCAAAATTCTTTCGCCATGTCCAATTTTATTTATCCAAATTCTCGAGTTTTCCACAATTTTCCTTGACAAATCCAATTTTATTTTGTCCATTTGCTTAATTTTTCTAGCCATGGCGACGATTTTTTTTTATTCTCTTGGGCGAATCTTCCAAGTGTCATGAATATTTTCATTTTTCAAAGGTTCACACTTAGACAAAATTTTAATTTTTCACTTTCTAATACATGGCGGACTTTGCCATTTTCTTTGCCATTGGTCACTTTTCTTTGGCTATGCCTTAGCCATTTTCCTCTTTTACCTTGGGCGGACTTTCCTTATTTTGCTGCCACTTTACTTCTTGGTTAGGGCGGACTTCATGATATTTCTGGCCAGTGTCTAATATTTAAGGCGGACTTCCTTGTTTCTTGAGCCACTTGACTCCTTTTGGTGGGCGGACTTGGCTCTCTTGCTTGCCGTCTAACACTTAACCCAGGGCGGACTTCAGCCTTTCTTTTGCCATTGCTAACTTTGGAGGGCGGACTTCCTAACTTTGCTTGCCATTGGACTTCTTGGCTGGGGCGGACTTTGTCTTGTGGTTGACCACTTGCCTTGGTTGGAGGGCGGACTTCATGCTTTGGTTGGCCAAGACTAGGGCGGACTTGCTTGTTTTCTTTGCCATTGGATGCTTTGGAGGGCGGACTTCATCATCTTCTTTGCCATTGACATAGGCGGACTTGGCTGTTGGTCTGACCACTGCCTCATTGACTAAGGCGGACTTCATTGTTTATCTTGCCAATGGATGGCGGACTTCATCAACTGGCCAACCATTGTCTTCATGTTGCTGGGCGGAGTTTCTTGTTTTGCTTGCCACTTGACATTCAACCTTGGGCGGACTCCAGCTTATGGTTGACCATGACAAGGGCGGACTTGACAGATCCTATTGCCATTGCTCAGATTTTCATGCCATTGATTGCTTGGCTGAAGGCGTTTACCATTCACTTTCTCTGTACTTAGGCGAATTTATTAGTTTTCTCCATGATTGTGCTCAGATTTTCCATGAACTGTTCAGATTTCTTCACAAATTTCCAGATTTTCTTGACGAATTTCATGAATTTTACCAATTTATTGACGAATTCATCATCTCATTCACCATTTTCGATGCTCTTTACCAGATTTCTCTGTGATTTTCCAGAATTTCTCACCATTTTTTAACAGATTTTCCAGATTTTTGAACTTTTTTATGATTTTCCAGATTTTTTGACCAAAATTTCAAAAAACTTTGAATCGATTTTCTGAGAGTTTCGTTGCTCGTTTCGAACTTCTGAGTGCGTTTTCGAAACTCGTGGCCCTTCTAAAAATAGAAACTTTCTATAAATAGAAATTTTCCAAAAATAGCAACTTTCCAAAAATAGACCCTAAAAAATAGGGATCCCAGAATTGCCCAAAAGTGCCAAAAAAGTAGGTCCTAAAAAATAGGGGGCCTGGGGTGAGAAACCCTAAAAATTTGGAAGTGTCAGAATCGACCGAAACGACAGTCGATCTTCGTCTCCCGGGCCTTCTAAGCACAATGGTGACGTTTATACATTGATCCAGACTAAAATTCACTGACTCGACTCGGGTGACCGTTCAAAATGCAGACTTAAAACCCCAAAACAGAGAGCAGACAAAACGAAAGCAAGCGAAAGCAAAACCCTAAAAAGCAAACGTCAAGGGTCCCCATTTGCAATGGGGCGAGGTGTGAGTTAGGTCACAACATGTCCCCAACCTCAAAAACTCGCACATTACAACGTTGATCAGCATACAACTTCTGCACATTTTGAGCATGTTGTATGTTCTCTCTTAGAGACCTCATGATATCCTAACTCTCCTAAAGAAGATCTCTGACTTTGGGCACCCTGCAGTCTCGAAAAAGTTAAATCAATGAAGTTGGGAGCTTCGTAACCATACAATGCCATGAATGGAGACATCCTGATAGACATGTGGAAGGTAGAGTTGTAGCAAAACTCTCCTAAGTGTAACCACTTAACCCACGTCTCATGCTGCCCTAAAATATAGTTATGCAGGTAAATCTCCACCCATTTCTTCACCACCTCAATTTACCAAATCAGTCTAAGGTTGATAACTAGTGCTAGGGATCAACTCTGTACCACATAATATGAATAACTCCTGCCAAAACAAACTCATAAACTTGTTGTCCCTATCATTGATGATGGTCTTAGGTGTTCCATGAAGTCTAAACACGTCTCTGAAAAATAAATTTGCCACCTGTACCATTGTAAACACTGCTGATATGGCAAATAAGTGAACAAATTTGGTCAATCTATCCACCACCACATATATATTGTCCTTCCCCTGCACCTTAAGAAGCCCTGTGATGAAGTCTTGTTGATGCGTGTTTTATGACTCACCAAGCACTTTAGAATAAAGAGTCCAAAGACGCTCTATCCTCTCTTGAAAAACTACCTCTTATGCTAAGATTGCTAGAAAGGTCATACGGTAATTCCAATGTTTCTTAAGTTTGAGGATGGACAAGCTCAATGGATGATGTGATATGCTGATTTCACAAAGGGACCTTGGATAGCAAATTACTCAAAAGCAGGGATTAGAATTGATTTGACGTTAAACGCTCTTGTGTTTTTGGGATTTTCGATTTTGGGATAAAATAAAAGGAAAAAAGGGTGAGGGTTTAGAAACTAAATTTATGCGAGACTACACCTATGAACTTAAGAGACAAATGCTGGATAGTGAAATTTAAACGAATCTTTGTTTTGCTAAGCACAATGACTACAACTAGACAAAGATGATGCAATCTTCAATGGATTTACGAATGATGTCCTATTACACAATACCACCATCAATTCGAACAATGTATATAGGTAATAGAATCCAAGTTAAACAATTTCAAAGTTCAGACTAACCTTGCACATCAAATTGAAAATCATTCAATTGAAAAAGGTATGAACCAATTCCACTATTTCCAACACTATCAATCTTTCATTCATCCAAAAAATGCTAAAACTAATTTACTTTATTGAAGAAATTATGAAACCATGCAAGCTCTCAAAATAACAAATGCTCAACTCTAAATCCAATTATTATCTGAATAGCACTAGTAGCAACAATTTCATAAGTCTCTCCTTGAATGAATGAAATGCGTGGGGTTTATATTGGCACCCCAATTACAAAGCAACGGCCCAGATTGATTTGAGATCAATGGCAAAGATTATTTCAAGAAACCCTAACCCTAAAAAGCATAACCAACTCAAAGGACACATGGCACAAGCAAGACGAGCCACTTGGAGTATGGCAAACAATGACACCTTGCAAATCATTCGAGCAAGTGGGAATCCAAAATGTAATTCCCATTGGACTGCTCCCTAGCCGCAAATGCAAGAAATTTTGCTAACACGAAATCCAGCTCCTCCATTGATATGCTCGGCATAGAATCCAGTTGCACTCCCATTATGTCCAAGGTTTCAAGGCACTGGGTAAAAGTACTTTCCCACCTATCTTCCTGTTTCTAAAAGTTATCCATAAAGATCAAAAGGGAAGACATATCATCAAGCTGATTCTCTGTAACAATCTGCACTTCCTTGAAGTAAATATTCATTACATTTTTCTTCAATCCTTCTAAATCCAAGCCATTTGCATCATGATGCTCCTGCCCTGTTAATCCTTCAAGAGAAGTGAGGATTTTAAACTGAATTTTTTAAATTTGCATTCCGTATAACAGCACATTCGTCCTTCATTCCATCATATATCTTCCTTTTAGCCAATAAGGAATGATACCACCTGCTGAAATCAAACGAGGCTCCTTCCTCAATAACACCTTCTTGGATTAATATTTGCAGGGAAACTTCCTTTAAAACCTTCAAATGAGGTATCACTTTGTCATTTACGTACTGAAAGTCTTCCCAATTGTCTTCAATTTGACCAATTTCTGTCATAAGCAAGGCAGATCTGTCATAAGTCTAAGCACATTTCTCCAAGAATTGTTCCATTTGTTTTGAGATATTGTTGATCCAACTCTTAGTTGCTTGGCTTGTGATCCTCATAGCTTCAAGAGTATCAACGGATTCTGGAGGAAGAGGTGATGGCGGAATAAAAGCTTCACTTTCTTGGTGCAAAGGGGCTGTTAGCTGCTGAATGAACTCCATTAGCCTTAAATTTTCTAAATCTAGCCTTTCCTTCTTCTCCTCTGTTTTGTCGAATTTCTCCTTGATGGCCTTGGAAGTGTCTGCCAACTCATGGAAATCTTCTTCTATCATGGTTGGCCCAATGTCCAACGTTGTAATATCATAGTCCATAGGAGTAATCTGATCTCTTGGCTTGTCAATTTTTGGGACTGCAACTTGTAAGATTCGGGATCCTGCTTCATTCCTGGTAATCTGAGAATACTTTTTAGGCTTCCTTGGCATTTTAGCTTTGCCAATCCTCTTTAGGAAGTCTTGCATGCTTTCAACTAGTTGAACTTCATCTAGTGGTCTAGACTTCTTCATCAAACTTTCGGTCAACCAAGCTGGGATAGTGGATAATTCCATCCCATCCTCTAATTGAATATCATCATTAATTCATTTCAGAGTAGAAATTACTTCATCTCCCAACTCTTCATTGTTTTCAAGGACCTCAGTATCTCCCATGCCTTCAATCATTAGCGTATGACCTCCTTCCAAACACTCAGTGAGGGTTTGCTCTTGGAGAGAATCCAACTGTTCTAACTCTTGAAATTCGACCTCTTGTTCATGGCTTGGTTCGATCTCAGCAATGGACACCTTTTCTATTACTCCAACAGATAAAGTACTTGAAGATGATGGAATTTCACTCACTTTTTGCTTCTTACTCTCCAATTCTCTATCAGCTGCTTCTTTTTCCTTTGTGTGAAGATCTTCACTCACTACCTTTCTCTTGCTAGGACATGAAAGTTCATCAAGACTTTCTCCAACTGCCTCACCCTGGCTTTCCTTATTGCTCAATGTGGCATAGGTAAGAGTAACTCCTCCTTTTCTCAATCTGTTGATCTGATTATCTGCCCACTCCCTAGAATAAGCTATAATATCCTTCATCAATATGTCCAAATCAGTCAACTCAGGTTGTATGTAGTTGGGCAACAAGATAGGCTTGTTCTTTTCCTGTTCAAATTGAGGATGCACGTAGTCTCCGTTGTCCTTTACCTGGTCAGGTATGGGGAATAAGTCACCTTTTTACAAGTTCAATTGGAATTCTGGACCAGATCTTCTTCCTGACTCCATATTCGTCCACCAAGTTAGACCAATAGTCTTCAATCTGCATAACATGAAGGGACTTCTTCTCGTGAACTCTCAAGTATGGATCATAATCAGACCTTGGATTATAAATGCCGAACTTACAAAATTGCAACTCTAACTTTGCTGCCTTGGCTGATTGCAATGAGGGGCAGACTTCTAGCATTTTCCCAATTGCAAAAGGAAAATCCACTCCTTGTTTGTTCCTTTTCCCTTGAATAGAATCTATACACGCCAATTGCCTTGCAACTTCAAGCATAACAATCTTGTCTGTTGGATACCGAGGAAGTCTATGCGGAGCATCTAAGAATCCATGAACTCTTATGTATGTAAAGGTCGGAAACTGGATGAACCAAGATCCGAATTTATCAAGCATCACCATAGCCTCCTTAGATAGCCTTTTTTGAACTGCTCCTTGAAGCACTCGCGTGATATACATAAGGAAGGCGTCATTGGTTATCTTATAATTGTCCTTGTAATGCAACTGGAGCTGCGGGTAATAGTCATATGCTTTGAGCTGATCTTTTCGAAGTCCAACTTCCCCTTTGCAAATCAGTCCTCTATACTTAGTAAACCGTGCCAGGATATAAACTACGTAGGAACTCATATAGAAGGTTTTAGTCTTCTCCAAGTTTCTCAACTGGAAATCAATGTTATCACTTATTAACTTTGCCCAATTTATTGCTTCCATTCCCAATACGACCTCCTCTACATATGAAAACATCCATACTTAGAAGAAAGCTCCTTGAGAAGTACCATAATCCTGTTCAGCATATGAATCATGTCACTGTATTCTGGTTTAAAATCTGTGCAAATTAATCTTTTTGGCAACTTAGAGCGATGTCTTTTGGGTTCCTTGATCCAGTTAGAATTGACTATGTCCATACAGGATTGTCCATACAAGATTCTTTGGCTTGATCAAACATGGCCTGTGATTCCTTTTGAGTCCTGTTCAACATTTTTTGACGATGAGGAATGCCAAATACCTCTCTGACTGAATCCTCCGTGAAGTATGCCAAAGTGATCCCATTAGGTGTTTTAATGGATCTTGTTTGTGGATTGTATCTCTTGGCGCACTCAACCATCAGCTCACTGCACTGAACTGCAGGTGGAAATCCTGTTGCCTGATGAAGTCCGGACTTAACGATGTTAGTTGCAATAGGTGTGGGCATTTCGTGCTGAGTACCAAACATCCTTTTCTTGTGTTGAATCGCATTGAACTGCTCAAAGTTGGTATCCGCTACCTTCTTCCATTTCGAGGACAATTGAGATTCTGGATAAAACTCCTTGAGAACTTCCTTTACCTGGATCTTTCTAACTCCACCTCCTACGTTCTTTGAAGTAGACATTATGCCTGTACGAAGCTCGGAGTTAGAATATTTCACAAATTTGTAAAAAAGGGCGATTTTATGGCTGGAGAATACTTAAATAAATTAATTAAAAAAAGTTCCAGAACTTGTTTGCCTAGGTTGGTTGGAGAATAAACTTAATAAAATGGAGTTTAACCAGCCTTAATCTTTTAAAAGAATATTCAAAGAATTTTTTTTTTTAAATTAATTTACTAGACTTTAAAAACTAAAAAAAGCGAAGTTTCTGTGCAAAACAAGACAAAAAATTCCTTCTCTCTGTAAATTCGCCAGCTATGACTCTGTAGTTGATCGAGAAATCTGAAAATGGAAGGAAAAAGTCCAACCTTGTGTTCTGGAATTAATGCGACTTCCAGCTCAAGAAGAAAATAAGAAGGACGCCTTTCTGAAAGAAGTTTGCCTGTGAAGAACTTGACCTGTGAATAATGAAAAAATAAAACTCACAAGCGCTTCTTTTATAATAAAAAGTTTCCTTATTAGCCAGGGTCGATCTCTTCCTTAATTGGGTGCTTTTGCTTTAAAACGAAAAAAGCAATCTTATCTTCTTTTCTTTTTCAAGGCGTCTCTTTTTGGCTTGCTAACTAAGTTTTATTTTAAAATAAAACTTAAGTTATTTTATTCTCCTTTTGCCTTCTAGAAAATTCGACCTTTAAGTGGACTAATCCACTTTTCAACTGGATTTTTCCCTTTACCAAGGCAACTGCTTGCCTTAGAAAAAAAAAATTCAATTCTCTCCTTCAAAATTCGACTTTCAACTGGAATTTTCATCTTTGTAACTGGAATTTAACTTCATCTTGAAATTCTTTAAGTCCAATTCGAATTTTTTACTTGCCTTAGTCAATTTTCATCATTTTCCAACTGGAATTTCAAATTTTCCAACTAGATTGGAAGGATTTCTTAAATAGACGAATTTTAACTGAATCTTTCACTGGATTTCTCTTTGACAAATGGATTTTTCAAGTGGACTTTTCAAAGATTCTACTAGATTTCCCAAGGGCGCACCTCTCCAACCTTAGGCGAACTTCATCACAATTTTCTTGCTTTTTATTTGATTTTTGAATGATTTTCTATCTTAATGGCGCGATTTTTCAATTGATTTTCTAGCTTTTGCATGCGCCTTTTCTTGCTCTTCTCACTTTTGCATGCGCTTTTCTCATCTTTGCATGCGCTTTTCTCATGATTTTTTCGATTTTTTAAGACTTATGTTTGATTTTTGCTTGCTTTTTAATTCCAAAAGTGGAAACTTTCGACTCCACTGCCAGTGAGACCTAGCACTTTCTAAAATTAGAAACTTACTAAAAATAGAAAAAGCAAAAAGCAACTTTCTAAAAATAGTAAATTCCAAATTGGTCCAGAAATGCCAAAAACGAAAAAAGCAAAAAAAGCAAAAAAGCAGAATCCCTAAAAAATAGGAAGTGTCAGAATTGAGCGAAAGCACAGGCGATCCTCGTCTACCGGGTCTTCTAAGCACTTCTATGACATTCATGTTCAGTTTCAGGCCCAAATTCCCAACTTGGCTCAGGTGATGACTCCAGACTTTCACATGAAATTTCCAGATACCAGAGACTATGAAATTGCTACTCAAAGCTAAACCCTAAGAGCAAACCAGTGAGGGTCCCCATTTGCAATGGGGTGATGTGTGAAATAGGTCACAACAAGTCCATTGATATACTTTCCCATTTTTGGGTATGACTAAGTAAGAGTTGTAATAAACCAGCAAGATAAGTGTGCTCATTTTTGTTTTCTTGGCATAGTTGGCATTCACGGACATACTTGAGAATATCATTCACCATCCCTTTGCATGAGAAAAGGTCACGGATCTGCCTGTATGTCTTATAATATCTAGGATGACCAACAATAGGAATGCAATTAAAAGCCTTAAATATGTGCACTTTCACCTTAGATTCAAGAGCTAACAATATTCTAGCCTTGTAATAAATGAGAACATCCCTTACCTGGTACTTATCATCCTGTAATGACCCATCAAGAATGTTGTTGGCTAGTGCATTCTTGGCATAATCAGCCTCTATTTTATCCTTCCAATCTGCTGATATGGCTGAAATGGAGCACAAATGTGGCCTCCTAGACAAAGCATCAGCCACTACATTCTTCTTTCCTTTGACATACTCAATATCAAAATCATACCCCCAAAGTTTACTCACCCATTTTTGTTGCCTCTCATTAAGATCCCTTTGATTAAGGAAGTACTTAAGGCTGTTATGATCAGTTTTTAATACAAATCTGTCCCCAACAAAGTACTATCTGAACTTGGCAAGAGCATGCATTATCGCCAACATCTCCCTGTCATAGATAGAGTAAGCTCTCTCACCTCCTCTCAAATTCCTGCTCTCAAAGGATATTGAATGTTTATTCTGCATGAGGACAGCTCCTATGCCTTCACCCAAGGCATTACACTCAAGCTCAAAAGGGTTGGAGAAATTAGGAGTGGCTAAAACTAGGCACAAACTCATCAAATGTTTGAATCTATCAGAGGATTGCTGTGTTGTTTCAGACCAAACAAATGCCCCCTTTGTTGTACCCCAAATTTAAAAAAATTGCTACACTTAGGCATTTAAGAAAAAAAATGGTCAAAAGTCTTGTTAAAAAACTGTCAAAAGGTTGAAAAATGGGATTTTGCATGTCATTCATGTGGCTCAAAAACTCAAAATTTTCAAAATTTGACGATCTGGGTCCACTCAAAGCCACATAGTCTACAAAACCCAAATCTCAGTTTTTCAACCCTAAATTTTAAAAAAAATTCTAAAAATAGACTTTTTTGGGTTTTTTTTGGTTTCTTCTCAAATGGATGCGAGCAAAATTTTCTAGAAACATAAAATTTCTAAAAATAAAATGTCTAACTCCAGGGGTTCAAACTAATTTTGATTGGCTTAAAATACTTCCTCATCAAGTTGGTCCAGTCAGAATCGTCAAAAGATCAGTTTTTCCCTAATGGGTCTATTCTACTTTTTCAGAAGCTAAGATAGGAGCTCTAAAGTCATCAATGGAGGATGCTCAAACTACCGAGTGTCAAATTCAATGTCTCAAGCACTGCACAGATCAAGAAATGGCGAAAGATGTTCAAGGAACAAAGAACGAACGAGGGGAATCTGAAAATCTTCAAAACTGTGAAAATTTGACTAAGTCTAGAGAGTCCAAGTGCCCCTGTCCAATCAAGGTACTTGGGATTCCTTGCCTTAGCCATTTTCCAATCCTCAGCTATTGGGCACAGAATGAAGACGAGGAATGAAGCAAAAGTTGAAAAAATGAAAATAAATTCTAACATTGGAGAATAAAGCCGCCCTGCTAAACTAGGGCACCCATCATTTCAAGACCTCAGAAGCTGAAATTAGGGTTTCTACCTCCAAGATATTTTGTTCAAAGTTCTTCTGGGTCCACGATGAATCTAGCAACAAGTCCATCAAATCAACCAGTCAGCCGCAATCTCAGACCAAACAGAGGACTTTCATCAACGAGCAAACTGGAAATTATGGAAATTATCAAGAAAAAATCTATCTCAAGTATCCTTGGGCACCCCAACTAGCCTAGGGCGCCTAGGGTTTTGGAGGGTCAGATTCAAAGATTAGGGTTTGCAAATATAATCATTGTCTTTGGAATTCTTCAAGCTATCCAGTGGATATCCCAGCCAGATCATTGAATTCGTCAATTGCTGGAAAATTCAGACCAAACGGAAGACAAAACATAAGGAACAAAATAGATCAAAATTGAAGGTTCAAAAACATCCAAAAATGGTTGTCAGGATATCATAGGCGCCCCAGGTAGCCAAGGGCACCCAAGCTTTTAAGGATCTAAAAGTGAAAATTAGGGTTTGTCACCTCCAGAACATTTCCTTCAAAATTGATCAGGCTTTTCACCAGAATCATTGGCCAGCTCATCAGATTTGTCAGACACTAGATATCATAGACTGAACGGAGGGGTAAAATTGTGCAAAACATAAAAGTCAAAGTTGAAAGAAGAAAATCATTCAAAAAAATTTAGCTCTGGAGGAGTTGGGCGCCACAATTAGCCAGGGGCGCCCAAGCTTTTGACCCCCCAAAACTACTTTTCCAAGCCAGTCACCTCTAGAAGATCTTTCACAAAATACTTCAGGCTATCCAACACATCTAACAGCCAGTTCATCAGGTCAGTCAAGCATTTGGAATTTAGGATTCATCTAAAGAACAGAAAGCAGTGAAAAATTGAAGAATATCAAAATTTGACTAACTTTGCTAAGGATGGTGTTGATGTGATTTTTGTGACCACAACAATCAGCAGAACAAAGTATCCGAAGGCTACTCCATTCTCTCTTGATCAAAGAATTCCATACACTAAGATTGCCAGAAAGTTCGTATGTTCAACTCCAAGGTTCTGAAAATGCTATGGAATACCCTCAGTTGCTTCGTTGTGATTTGTTGTTTTTACGAGGGGACTTACACAATTGTTCAAAAGGTTTGCAGTTGACAGCGAGTTAATGATTGGAAGGGGATTTTCGTGAATGATGAGAATGATTTAGCAATGAGGTACGTGTTTCCTAAAACTAACCAGAAATGTACTGAAATTAAAGAGTGCAGGGTTTAGAAGATCTAAATTCTATCTAAAGTTTAAGTTTACTTGAGTTGTTAAAAGCGTCATTAGAGTAGGCTTAGTCGTAGTTGAAGTTCAAAAAGAGAAAATCTCAGCTACAGCGCTAGAGTTTTATAACCTGCTGCTCTTAGCTGAACAAAAAAATTGGCAATTAGTTTTAGTTTACTTTCTTTAAAGCAACATTAGCAAAGAGGGAGCTTCCCCACCTAATTTGAAGAGCAATTAATCTGTGCATAGTTGTTTGTTTCTAATTCACATACCAGAGGTGTGAATTGAAACGCCAACACCCTTCTTGATTAAATCAATGAGTGGGGCAGCCAACTGTGAAAATCCTTTGACGAACCTCCTGTAGAAACCACAAACCCAAAGAACCCCTTCAATTGTGTGACGTTTGTTGGTGGAGGCCAATCAAGAATAGCCTTGATCTTTTCAAGATCAACGCTAACTCCCTTGGAACTAATAATGTGCTCAAGATACGACTCTATCATCCAAACTCACACTTGGACTCCTTTGCAAACAAGGACTCACTCTCCACGATACTCAAGACCTCATCCAAATGCCTCAAGTGCTCCTCCCATGATCTACTATAAATAAGAATGTCATCAAAGAATATCAAGACAAACTTACGCAACTGTTAATTGAAAATTTTGTTCATGCAAGATTGAAATGTGGCAAGAGCGTTAGTCAATGCAAAGGGCATAACAAGGAACTCAGAGTGACCAAAGTGACATCTGAACGTTGTTTTCTCAATGTCCTCTCTAGCTTTGATCTAATGATAACCAAACCTCAAGTCTATTTTGGAAAAATAGACTGCTCCATGTAGGTCATCAATGAGTTCATCAATTTGTGGGATGGGCTACATGTTTTTTATAGTCTTCTTAGTAAGTGCCCTATAATCTATGCACATGCACATAGTCCCATCTTTCTTTTTCACTAGCACCATTGAAGAAGCAAATGGACTCTTACTCAGCCCAATATGTCTCATGTCCAGAAGCTCCTTGATTTCCTTCTCTATCTCATCCTTATGTCTCTTAGGTTGATTGTATAGTGTAGTGATAACAAGCTTAGTCCCCTCTAACACAATGATATGCTCTATGCCTCTATCAAGAGACCTGCCTGGAGGTATACTGCCAAAAATCATTCTTCGCTTGGATAGAAAAGCCTATATGTCGGGTGGATAGGAACACTTCTGCTCCGCTATAACCGTGGGCATAACTATGCACTCTGCTACCTGTTGTGACCTTATCACACATCGCCCCATTACAAATGGAGACCCTAGTAGTTTGTTTTTTAGGGTTTTGTAGTTGCACTTCAGTTTCATTTGATCTCTATTTGGGAGTTTAGAGTTTGAGTTTTTGAGGGGTCACCCGAGCCAAGTAAAGAATTTGAGCCCGAATCAATGTGCAAATGTCATTACAACGCTTATAGGCCCTGAAGGACGAAGATCAACTATCGTTTGAGTCAATTCTGACACCTACTTTTTGAGGATTTTCACTCTGGACCCCCTATTTTTTAGGGACTTTATTTTTGGCACTTTTGGCCTATTTTGGACTTCCTATTTTTTAGGGGTTTATTTTTGGATTCACAGGTCGCCCTTATAGGCTACCTATTTACCCTACCAATAGAATGGTTGTGCTGGAGGTTCTAAGGCAACTTGAGACGTATCAAAATATTCAAAGGCCAAAGCAAAAAGCAGTCGTCACTTTTCCACTCTTTATTGGCAATATGGTAGAATCTTGTCCATCAACGCAGGCAGCAAAAAGCGCCCAGTTGGAAATACAGTGGCACCCGTTCGCTTCCTACAAGCCCAAGGCTGACTTTGATCCACTTCATCATATTGAAACTGTGGATGGGAGGAAATATAAACACAGAGTTGACCTAGAAGACTTCTAGGCAAATGTTGCTGATGAGTTTGACGTAAGGAAAAGGCTATGGTCAAGACTGTCGTTAAATATGATCAAGACAATGGAACTCTTCCGAGTACTTGATCAACTTGAAGATGATGGAGTGTACGTGCAGCCAAGCTTTGATGAAAGGCAGCCACTTACTCCTGTGAGATGGTCTGAGCCTGACCTTGGTGACTTGACAACTTTCAAGAGGCATGTGTTCAAGTACTCGCAATGGAGGGTGGACCAGCAAGTGCAAATTTTACAACAAAGGAATGTGCCATTTACATATGACTTGATGGGTTAGGCATGTTAATGATTACATGCAGCGTCGTAGCAACTTCCAGCGATATCATTACTATGGATAAATTAAATAATAGCTCTCAAGCTATTTAATTTATCATGAATCAAAAGGCACGAATTATAAAGTCATTTCGATTTCTTAATGAAGATAAATATTAAATGAAGAGTCATAATCATTTGTCAAAGATCAAATATTTATCAAGAGGCGCGATTTCTTTCAAAGCCGACTTTCTTCTTTGGCACGATTAATTAAAAGGAGATATATTTTTTTGGTTGGCCGACTTGTATCATGTTAAGGGTGGCGTCCCTTCACATTGTATATATAAGACATCTCTCTCTCATTGTTTATCATCAAGCAAGTTCGAATAATCATTTTTGTAAGTGCGAATTCTTCTAAGAGCAGTGTGAATTCTTCTAAGAGCAGTGTGAATTCTTCAAGGGCAGAATTGGATACTGTCAGGTGCAGATTATTATCTACCTTTGTATCTTGGTTAGGTGCTGCAGGATTGGCCTTGTTATTGGCCTCATTGTAAAAGAGAATTGTTGCCTCTATTTATATAAGTGAGATCTTTGTTGCTGGGTTTTTCTCCCTCAAGAGGAGGGTTTTCCCAGGGTATCTGCTGTGTTATAGTGTCTGATTTTGAATTAATTTTCTGTGCACTTATCTGATCACTAAATTTAACAAGGCAGAGTATTGTTCTTCAAATGCCGGCACATCCCAGGGAGGTGAGCTACCCGAGACTGCCAACCGAAAGAAGAGAAAAGAAATGATAGATGACTCTACAAGGCAGAATAAAAAGAAGGAAATAGATGAGGTACCTACTCAAAGGATGCAGAAATCCAAGGCCCTTCATCTAGCCACATCCAGAAATACGGACGAGATATTGATCATGGAGGAAGAGTCATGGGGACAAGTTAGACTTCCTTCGCCAATTCTAGAGAAGGATATGGAACCAATGCAACTAGAAGATGATGATCATCACTCCCCTACAGGCACGGAGATTCTTGAGTCAGATGATGATATGGATATCATGGAAGGAGAATTCCAAGAGGGAATGATTTCCGCCCTCAAGGGAATTCAGGAAATCCCATCTGTGCAAGAAATTCAGGATATGCAAGACATTCAAGATAATCAGGAAGATGAAATTGAACAGCCAACAATCCCAAATTGGTTGAAAGAAAAACTGAAAATTAAGGTACCAGCAGAGATACGAGAAGAAGATGATACTGCAGACTTCTTGGCAAGGCTAGAATAGGCTACTACAAAGAAGCCAGCCAAGAAATTTTCTACAATACAGAGAGATGAAGTTCGTAACTGTACAGTGCAGATTGCAATACTAACAGTTGAGAAATCACGAGATGAAATTGCCCCAAATGAATATGTCGTTATAACCATTGATATTGGTCGAACAACAAAAGGGCAAGAAGTTGAGGACCAGGATAACTCTGTTGCCACTATTAAATCTAGGTTGGAAAAAGAAGTGGCGAAGAAAAGAGAGTATAAAAGGGAGATTAAGCGCTTAAAGGAATACATCAAGCATTTAACCAAGCCGCTCAATCAAGGTGACCAATTAGCCCCTCCGCTTCCAAACTCTTCACAGGAGCCAGTCAGAAATTTTGAAGAAGAGTTGAATACAGCCAGGGAAACCAAGGAATGGATGGCAGGAAAGAAAGAAGAGGCAATGGCATTCACAGAAAAGTTGGCATATGTTTATGGGCAAACTTCCTCTCTGCTCTCGCAGTTGTGAACCTAGTAGAAGCATGGGACAACCTCCAAGACATTCAAAGCAAAATTATCCCATGTCTTCGAGAGATAAAGAGAATTCCGAAGCAAAGATTGATTGATGAGAAGATCATTGAAGCAGGAGCTCCATACGATTTCCGCAACTGGTATGATGCATTGGTTTCACAAGGAGAAATCTTGGAAAGAGTGAAGGCAAATAGCGCCAAAATTGAAGAACAAGTAAGAGGGATCCAGAGTAAAATTTTCCAAATGGCTGCGGACGTGCTTGACAAAGACATTGTCCAAAGAAAACACTTGCAGTCGGAAAATTTAAAGGATAAAGTTCAAAGGATTTTACCTACCATTGTCGGGCCAATCCTGAAAGAAAATTTGACTAAGGCATTCAGCTTCCTGACCGTCTAAGACACCTTCCTACTGCATGAATCAGAATGGGCGATTGCGTTTGCAAAGTGTGCAGACAGTTTAGACTTTTTGGAATACGGTTAGCACGCTGCCGAACATCACCATTGAGGAAGTCACCACCATCATGTCCAGGTTCACTGAACATAATGCTATGGAAGTGGAGAGGGACGCAAGTCCCAGTAAATGACTTCTTTGTAGTTAACTGATTGTTATTTGGGCAACCCTAATTAGGGTTTTGACATTTTCATAGATGGATATGCGAGATAGGAGATAGAAGAGATTGTACAGCAAAGATTAGAAAGCAATAGAGAATAGAGAATAAGGAGAGAGAGTTTTATGAAATTGTTGCTAAAGACTATTTTGATAATAAAGTTCATAATGCATGAGATGCTTTGAATCCTTACATTGTCAAATGGTTGCATTTTTATCTTCCTCATAGAGTAGATTTAAATTAGAATTTTATTTGAATGTATGTTAAGGGAATGATAGATTGATAGTAAAGATTAGTGAAACTTAGCTCATACTTTCTTTGAATGGACGATTTCATTCAATGCGTAGAGTTAGACTAAGCTTTTGATGTGGATGCTTCAATGTTTACTTTGAGTAATGTTGTTCTATTGATGGTGTTGTTCATAGTAAAGAAAACTTAAGCACAAATCCCCAGAAGATTGCACTTGCTTTGTGTAGTTGTCGTTTAGCATGGCGAAACAAAGTATTGTTTTAGTTTCACTCAATCCTTACCATCTCTTGATTTTGTAGGAATAATATAGGATTTCTAAACCCTTACTGCTTTTTCACCTTTTTTATCTAAAATCAAAAAATTTCAAAAATAATACAACAATCAAGTCCTTGCTTTCTAAGTAACTTACTAGAGTAAATCCCTTTGTATTATCGGAAAATCACAACGACCACAGAGCTTATCCAGACCTAACTTACGAAACATTGGAATTGTCGTATGATCTTTCTTGCAATCTTAGCATACGAGGTAGTTTTTCAAGAGAGGATAGAGAGTCTTTGGACACTTTATTCTAGAGTGTTTGGTGTGTCACAAAACACGCATCAACACTACCCACTCCAAGTGATCATGTCTGAAAAGCCTCTCCATGTGCTTGAAGGAAACAACACGAGACCCACTATTAGATATCCTCTAAATACAACATTCTTACCTTTTGATTTAAACTTCAACTCCAAAGTCTAAAAATTGAGAGTGATCTCACCCAAGGAACGTGACCACTGAATACCAATCACTGCATTCGTGTCCCCGATGCTAACCATATAGAAGTCATCCTTGACTTCATCATTACACAACTGAAAGCTAAGCTGAGGAATCATCCTAATACAAGTAATGGTGAAACCATCTACAACCGTCACTCTAAAACCATCAACCTCCTGTGTCTGGAGTCCCCTGTGTGCTATGAGTCCCTCATCAAAAAAATTGTGCAGCCCCTAAATCAATCAAGGTTACCAACTATTGTCCCTTGAGGACTCCTCTAATGCGCAAAGACTTGTTCTTTTGGAAGCTATAAAGTTGAGCAAGCTTCCCCTCTTTTGTCTTCTCTTTTTCAACCTCTTCAAGAGGCTCTTCCTCTTCTTTCTCATCCAAATCAGATTGTTGGTCTGAACTTTCTGATGCACTTTCCTTTGCTGAATAATACTGTAATGAACCAGACCAATTTTTTTATTTTATTTTTTTGATAGCAATTACAATGCAACACGCACCCATTAAGATTAGCTCTAAAACCAAAACGATGTGGAAGGTAACTCTAACCAAGGATGTGCACCAAGATCCCCAAATTGGGCAAGATAACTATCATATGGTCAGAGGATCTTGAAATAAAAGTAACTCTAACCAAGAATGCACCCTAAGACCCGATGTGGGAAGAGGGGTGAGCATATCGTCAGAGGATCCCTATGAGCTACCTGATCAGAATGTAACTCTAACCAAGAATGTTCCCTAAGACCTGAGGTGGGAGGAGGGGCAAGCATATGGTCAAATGATCTATGAATTTAGTGACGGCTCAGCTGATCAGCAATTTGAAGTACAATGCAATTTTTGAAAGTAAATACGCGGCAAGCCAGCCTCTTCCACTTATTCAACAGGAAGTACAAGTAAGTAAATAAGAAAGAAGTGAGAATGCTGACAGTACTACTGTTCAGCTTACAATTAGATAGAGTGCCTGCCAAGAACACAAGATTAGAAGCTTGTTAATGCTACAACAATGTTTAACAACTCTCCAATGCTCACAAGACCCCTTAGAATCAATTTCTCACTCAACTAATGAATTCCCACAATCTGATATAACTAACTATTGACTGAAAATGCATAGACCTCTTGAGGAAAAAGAATAGGTACACATGAGAAGCTCATTGCCAATCATTCAGATTTGATGTTGTTGTTGATGTTGATCATTTCATCTTGTGGAGCCTAGGGTTTCTGCAGATTGTTCTTTATCATAGGAAACGAAAACTTCCTATTGATAACAATTTTGAGGGTGTGAAATATCACTTGAATTACTGCAGCTGGGAGAAAGTTACTTGCGACTTTCTATTTGTGCTTCATTGTAAAAACTTAAGTGGCCTTTGGCCAAGGTTTTGTATAGTTCAAATTGAAGGATTGTTGGAGACATTTGCTGCTCAAAGTCTTCATCTTTTGGTTAGATAAGGGATCGATTTGCAGCATTTTCCTTCTCGGTAATTGTGATATAATATCTATCTCATTACAAGTCTGCATTTTGGGGACCACGATTTTGTATGAAGCAGCCCATCCTTGGTTCGATTTTCATTGGAAGTGGGAGTGCTTCTTCCTTGAAGGCTAGGTGACTTACTAGAGGTGTTGGGAAGTTGTTTAGGAGGCATCATCAACTCATATCAGCTTCAGATTAAACCAGGGCCAGTCTGATATAAATTCGCAGTCAACAAGGATACCACGATTTCCATCTTGGAGGCTCTTATCTCCATCGGTTTCATTCACAAGGTGGAGCGCTCAACTCATGAGAGCTTGGGATGATTTTTGGTGCACAATTAGAGAGCAAGGAGCTGCATATCATTTTATATATTATCAGATATACTCAGACTAAGAGCGGCTGACAGTGAGTTTGATTCAATCATTGGAAGAGGGTCTTAACTTTTGATATTAGCTGCCTTTCTTCTCCAGCTGTGGGCGATTTTATAACCAGGTTCCTTGTTATTCATAGTCGCTTATAATCTGCAAATTGAAGTTATAAGTGTTGCTGCTGTAGACGTATATGTATGTCAGATTTGACAATATTCTTGCATTGTTTAGAAACATCATTGCATCTTTGCTAAGGAGGATAAATTTGCATTGTCATATTAGGTAGCATGCTGATATAGAAGTTGTAATCAGACTGTAATAAGTTCATCTCAGATCTGAAACTTCATGGTATTATGTCTGTGTTACACGAGGACACGTCCCCCCGCCCAAACCCTACGTCCCCGTCCCCTATGGCGTTTCGGGGACGGGGAACGGCAGGGGACGTCCCCCAAGCGTCCCCCCTGATTTTTGAAAACTGGGGGATGGCAGGAAACGTGTCCCCAAAAAAGGGGACGGCTGGAAAATAAAAGGGGACACCTAGGTGTCCCCGAAACAGCTAGGGGACGGCTAGGAGTCCCCCAACCGTATCGGGGACGCCCAGGTGTCCCCCTTTTGTCAAAGTTAAAAATGTTTTTATTTTTGGCAAATTAAATAAAAATTGCTTGATAAATATTAAATATTTTTGAATATTTGATAAAACATTTAATTTTTAAACAAACTATTTAATTTTATTGTCAAATTAAATAAAAATTACCTAGTAAATATTAAATATTTCATTAAATAAAAATTGTTTGATAAATATTAAATATTAAATATTAAATATTTCATTATATTTGATAAAACATTTAATTTTTAAACAAACTATTTAATATTATTGTCAAATTAAATAAAAATTGTTTGATAATTAATAAGTATTAAATGTTTTATCAAATATTAAATATTAAATATTAAATGTTTAATCAAATATTAAATATTAAATGTTTTATAATGAAATATTAAATATTTCATTATATTTGATAAAAATATTTTATCCCCATTTGAATGGCATTGACTAAATAATAAAATATTATTATATTTACTTTAGTGATTCAACCTAAAATTGAACAAAATGCTTTTATATTTAATAGTTAAGTTATTGGCATTGTTGTTAGTGTTTACCTTTATCTTTATATTGCGGTTATATCGCTGTTATATCGCTGTTATACTGCTGTTATACTCTATCTATGCACATATTGTCATATTGATATTGTTGCACATATTTGATATTTCAAATTGCTCTCTTTCTCTATCTATATATAATATATTTTTAAAAATTCATATATATATATATATATATATATATATATATATCGGAAAATTCCTATATCGCCGTCCCCCCGCCATCCCCAAAAATCTGCTCTCGGACTGCCGTCCCTGAAACACGTCCCCTGCCGCCCCCCCGTCCCCGTCCCCGAAACGCCGTGGAACATAGTATTATGTATGTAAGCCAAGAGTCTTGGCATTCAAATTGTTATCATTGAGAGGGAGATTGCATTTCAATAAAGCTATCAGCATTTGGGAGTCATACATGATTGTCTTATGCATTTAAGTATCATTTGTATCAGCTTAATAGAATGTTTGCCAAGTGTTTGGCAAAATGCCAATAGGCTATAGATGTTATTATCAGCATAGTAGTTGCATACCAACTGTTTGACAAAATACCAGTTGGTTGTAGATGCATGTTTTTACACTTAGAAGTCATTGATATGCATTGTAGATGATTTATAGAAGTCATTCATGACATTGGATGTTAATTTATGTATAGTAGTATTGAATTTCAAGCATTGGAAGCATTCAATAATCAATTTCCAAAGAACATATCAGTCTGATCACATAAACCAGCAAGCTGGGAGGTTGCAACTGAATTGTTTGACGATATTCTTTGAGCTCTTTATCAGCATTTTGAGGTCAGACTTGAGCAGGGTCATTACAGAGATGGCATGTATTTTATTTAAACTTGAATCGTCTGTTTAGACGTGGCAACTAATATCTCTTTATTGAGAATGCTTCAATAGACATTTGAGACGAATTTATTAGTAAGCTTCAGCTATTTCAAAGAGCTTCAGAAAAGATTGTTCCAAGTGGCTAATTGTTTCAGCTACAATCAGTGTTTGTGGTAGTGTCTATTCAAAATAGATATCGCAATTATGATATGCTGGCAATGTTTTCTGTCTTATTTCTGACGTGGCTTAAATTCATGAAGGTGGTGAATTAGAAGTCTTTTTATAAAGCACGTTATGCCTTCATTACTCTTTGTTGGGTCGTGTTTATTAAAAACACCTTTGTCCTTCATCAAATGAGGTTCAGGCTGAATGAAATCTTAATGGTCATTTTGGCGTTATATTCTTTTTGCTTAAGAAATTTCATTTGAGACGGCTCCTTGAAAAGGATATGGCTTCAGAAATTTGACCTGGTATAGCTTCAAATTCTCCTTTGATTTGAGAAAATATTTTGTCAGCTACAGGGTATGTCAGATTTATTTATTGGTGGCTCTTTATCTTTTTGGAGAGGACGACTTTTGTTTGTTTTTAGTAATGGTTTCAGAAGCTTTTTAAAGTGGCTACAGGAGACATTATCTTGGAGGGCTAAGTCTGATTTGTCAGAGTATGGAGTGGTGTTTTTATTGAGGGGAGTTTCTTTGTTTCAAAATATCTGTATTGCATATCATAGGAGCTGCGATTACATTACAATGAGATGATCATATTGAGGTATGGATACTTCATTTTGATTGAGTTCTTGTTGATTACCTAGGTGATGGATATGCAAATGAGCTCCACCTATGAATGTTTTTTTTTAAAATAGATTCTATGTTGTATAAGGTTTTTCTGGTATGAGCGTGCGAGCCTTTGCCTGCTAAAATGGTTCTGTCCAAAATGAGCTTATCTTCTTATCTCTGCATTCGATGAACTAGCTGAGAGGATATATGCGTTGTGGGTAATGGAGTGTGTATTGGAGATTTGGCTTATACTCAGATGAATGTATTCTTGGTGTGATTCGGGCTATCTAGGCATGATGGTATGTTTATACTCGATATCTTGGAGGCAGGGTGTGTGAACTTATTGCAACGAGCCTTGAACCTTAATGTCTTTGCTTCAGTTTAGAATGTAATCTGTTTAATGAAAGCTGGGAGTGCAGTTTGTCAATCTGATATTAACCAAGAATTCAGCAGTTTATGGAGTGGGTTGTTGAAGTCTGTTATAAATTTGAGTAAAAAGATATGCTTAAAAGGGTTTTTGTTTATCATTTTTGAGTATAATACGTATTTCATCTTGGGAGTGATAGGCACTGTTTGAATAGAAGAATATGTTGATTGTTGTAGTAAGTTCATTGGTGATTTTTGTGACCTCTGTTTGGGTTCAGTCAATGCATTGAAAAATCAGAGATCAAGTGTCTTGGCTTGCTGCTCCAAAAATAAGTCAGAAATTAGATATTGAGAAAATGCTGGTGTGAATATCTGAGAAGAGTTTGTTATCAAGTCTGCCTGTTTTGTGAAAGAAATGAAAATGTAAAAGGAGTTTTTCGGTTTGTGTGAGAAAGTAGATTGGACAGGTTAAATGTTTGAAGTTCTGGTATGAGCCTTACAGTTCATGTGAAGGCATTGCTTGAATCAGTGCTTTGCAGATTTGTATTCAAAGTCTGGAGTTGGTGCTTTGGTGTTTTCGGAGTTGGAGCTTCAAAGGAGAGTTGGTGCTCTCGGTGGGTTGGTGCCCACTAAATGAAATTGAAGTCGGTGCTTCCAATGAGTTGGTGCTCACTTATGTAATCTGGGTTGTTGCCCTTTGGAGATAAATAAAAGCAATATTTTGTCGTGGTTTTTTCACCTGTAAGGGTTTTCCACTTAATCCTGGTGTTTATCTCGTTTATGGTGTTTGTTAGTGCTCCTTATGTTTTCATTTCTTACTTACATGTTAAATCTGGTTTAAAGTTTTAAAAATTCTGATTCACCCCTCCCTCTCAGTATTTCTTGTGTGCTCTTCACAATCTTCTTACATAATTAGTAGGCACCAACCCCCAATTCCCATCACTGAGCACCAACTCAGCAAGAGACTCCAATCTCTTCAACAAGAGGCTCCAACCTCCACAAGAACAATATAATAATTTTCTTTACAACTTCTCAGATCTGCTCTAAAACCTTACAAATCTGCCAAACTTCAAGCAAGAGGCTCCAACCTCCACAAGAACAATATAATAATTTTGTTTACAACTTCTCAAATCTGCTCTAACACCTTCTCTACCAAACTCCCCAAAATCGGCAATAATGTCTTCACAAAATCAACAATAATGTCTTCACAAAATCGGCAATAATGTCTTCATAAAACCTGCAATAATGTCTTCATGAAATCTGCTCATATATTGCCATGATCTTGCTGTGTCACTTTTTTTCCCTTCACAAGATCGCTGCTATAAATCTGCTCATAAATTGTCATGATCTTGCTTATGTCACTTGTTTTCCCTTCACAAAATCGCTGCTATAAATCTGCTCACATATGCTTTATAAATCTGCTTGAATAGCTTTTCATTTTTTCTCTTTATATAACAAATATTCCATGAAACTGATTGATTTTCCCTCACCTTCAAAATTGTATTTATACTTGCCCAAAGCAACCCTTCACTCAAAGGAGGAGACCATCCAAGGGGGCTCGGCCATGCAGCAAATAATTTTCTTTTTATTATTATTATTTATGCCCAAAGTTGGGTACACCTCTCTAGGGGATCGTCCCAATTTGAGAACCCCCAAAATTAATTTTATTTTTATTTTATTTTCCCAAAATGAGGAGGCTCCAAGGGGGGTCGGCTTCATAAATAATAAGACATTTAATTTTGTTTTTATTTAATTATCTTTAACACTCCAAAAAGGGTGATCAATATTAATTTTATTAGAGCCCACCATAAAAGCCAGGATGACTTTGACATCAATGACAAAATTCTTTAACACTCCAAAAAGGGGTGATCAATATTAATTTTATTAGAGCCCACCATAAAAGCCAAGATGACTTTGACATAATGACAACATTTTTCCAACACCTGAACCACCTATACTAGCTCCCCTTGGAATGTTATTACTTGCATTACTACCTTGCCCTCTAGCATTTTGATTCACCTTGAGAGAATTCATATTTTGTGACATTTTCTCAATAGTTATGATCAACTGTTGTTGTAATTGCATAAATTATTGCATCATTTGCTGCAATCCCTGTGCTAGATCATTCAACATGTTTTGTACACTATCCTAGACAAATCTCCTCTCAATACTTTTCCAAAGACTCTCATTACCTAAACCCACCATTGTTTTAATTCCTTGTGTAACTCTATGGGGTTGCCTTGTTGCTAATGCAATTGACATAGTAACCGGGAGACGCGTCTCCCCCCCTCTGAGACGCGTCTCCGACACCGCACCAGTACCTAGAGACTCCATTTTCCATTTGAAAACTTCTACGACGTCTCCTGTCGTCTCTGAAACCCTAAAATCGCGTCTCCTACGAAGTCTCCCCGTGTTTTGAAGGCAAAAAGTCGAAAAACATTAATTTTTAAACATACTTCTATGCTTTTAGCTACCGCACGCAACTGAAGAGGGCGACGACAAAGAAAAGTTCAAAACTATAAGTGTGAGGCATCGAAAATTTTGAAGTCTGGACCATATCTCGTATCAGCCATCACTCATCAGGTATGTAAATTTTTAATTAATTTTCAGATGTGTTCGACTTTGTGTGCATACTTGCATCATTACCGGAAAGTTCAAACTATAGAACATGAAACAAAAAAGTAAAACAGATCATTGGTATGCTTGAATGCCACAGTCACAAATGTGAAATAATTTGTCTCCTTCAAATGCGTAGATTAGGAAATTTTCAAAATATAAATTAAAAAAAGTTCTCAAGTCTCAGACTCTCAACCTAGGATGTAAAGTTAAACAATGGCAACCATGGAAAGTGAAACAAACTAATTACTGTTGTGACCTTTTCACACATCGCCCCATTCAAAATGGGGACCCCCTAAATTTTGCTCCATTCTGGTTTTTTGGCTTTGGTTTTTGTCTCTCTCTCTCTTTCTGTCTCTTTTCTGGTGTCTGCCTTTCCAGGGATGTTCCCGTCTGCTAGCTTAAACATGAATTTGGCCAAGTCTGAAAATTAAGGTTTGTACTTTCCTGGTCAGTCTAAGGTCAAGCAGGGTGAATAAATTGAAAACAGAGATTAACATTGAGGTCAGTGCGCTTCCAGCAAGCTTTCACTGAAATTTCATCAAATTCTAGGTACTTACTATTTTTAGTAAGTATGCAATCCCAGGCATTCCATCAGCATTTTTGAAATTCCGACAGTCACACTGCATTCAGAGCACATCAAGTTACTCGCGTGCAAAATTTGAGCAAAAACAGACAACTTTCTATTTTTAGCAGTTCAGCTTCCAAAGCAAATTTCAAGGCTTAGATGCAGAGTTTTTCAACGCATGTCTGGAGATTCCTTCTGGGTTTTCAGAGACCTTCGCGACAGTATAACATGCAAAGTGAGATGACAACTTTCACAGTTCAGTCTTCCGAGGCTATTTTTAGGGTTTGCATGTAAGGGTTATCTTTGCATGTTTGCATATTCCTTATGGGTATTTCGAGAGCTTCGCAGTGATGTGACATGCAAACGAAGATGGTCACTCATTTAGGAACTTACTATTTTTAGCAGGTGCGTCCCGACAGCCGCCTCCCAGCACTTCAGAATCATGAGTTGATCGCAATGCAGCAGAAACGAGAACAAACGGAGATCATTTGATATGCATGCAGAACAAATTAGGGTTTCCAGCTTTGGGACCCAAAAAGAGGGATAAAAAGTCAGAATTTTCGAAAACCGAGGTATACCACCGCGATCAGCATCCTTTAGGCTATCTGCTGTTAAAATTTGAAGACAAATGGAGCACTTACTATTTATAGTAAGTCATTTTGGAAGTAGGCTAAAAATAGCAAATCAGTTGCATGCGCCGATGTCAGCAAGCAGGTCACGTGGTGAGGAGCACCTCATTCGAATTTCAAATCAAACGGAGCTGTGGAGATATCAGAAGCAGGCAGTTTCTATTTATAGCAAATCACCTTCAGAAATGGGCTAAAAATAGCAAGCCAACTAAAAATAGCAGTGTCAACAGGTTGACGAGGTTGCAAGGATGCAAGCAAGGATGCAGTGTTTGAAATTTCAGAACAATCTGAGCTTCGGAGATGCAAGAATTGAAGGACTTACTATAAATAGTAAGGCACAGAGAACCTGGCAGGGACGAGGAAGAATGACTAAGTGTTGATGTTCATCCACCTCACATAGCAAAATGCGCCCTCTTCACAGGCCAAGCATAGAAAACTTCTAAGGCACAAGCTTATCCTGCTCACTGGGTAAAATGCGCCCAAGTTGATGAAGAAACATCAAGAAATTTTCTAAGTGTTGGTTTCGTCCTGCTCACTAGGTAAAATGCGCCCAAGTTGGTGGAGTAAAATGCTAAAAAATTCTAAGGCATGAGTTCTTGTCCACCTCCTAGGCTAAAATGCGCCCATGCAACAAGGTAGTCAAGGAAAGTCAAAGAAGTTCATCCTTCAGCCATGCCAAAATGCGCCCACCTTGAGAGAGTTGATAGCAAAAAATTTCTAAGTGTTGAAGTTATCCTCCACCACCCCCTAAATGCGCCCATCCTGCACATAGGTGGAAATGCGCCCAAAAAGAAAGAAGTCAAAGGAGTCAACGAAACTCATCCTCCTGCCTATGAAAAATGCGCCCAAAAGAGGGCATGTAAGGACAAAAACAAAGAAGTTGAAGAGTCACATGCTAGGCGTTGGAAGTTTCATCCACCACATATGCCAAAATGCGCCCAAGGATAGCTAGTTAACAAGTCAACAATTTTCATCCTTCACCTATGTGGAAAGGCGCCCAAATGGGGCCATGTGAAGACGAAAACAGGGAAGTCCAAGAGTCATCCTTCATGCATGTCAATATGCGCCCAAGTTCAAGAGAGTAAAAGTGAATGTAAGGTGGCAAACAAGGTGTGTGAAGTGCTAGGCGTGGTCAATATTCTTCTTCAAGTGTTATGTGCGCCCAAGGTGGTAAGTGTTATAAGGTGTTAGAAAATATTGCCAAGGCGTGTGAAGTGAAATAAAATGCTAGGCATGATTTTATCCTTCATCAAGTATGCTATGCGCCTGAAGTGGAGTGTAAAGGTGGTGGAATAAAGTTGATGAGAGAAATTATTGCTAAGTGATGAATAAAATGTTGGGCGTGGATTCAAAGTATATCCTTCTTGATAAGCAAATACGCCCAAGGTGATGGAAGTGAAGTATAATGTGCTAGACGTTGAACACAGGAAAATGAGTAAGGATGAAATTGAAAATTTTCTTGAGGCGAAATTTTCAAAATGCAAGGTGATTTAAATTTTTTTTTTTTTCTAAGGCAAAATATTTTCTTCCTTAGAAAATACGCCTAGACATGGAGGTGGTGAAGTTTTTCTTGGAGCACGAGCAAATTTTTCCAATGATGGAGTCAGAGATATTGGCATTGCAGCATGGATTGATAAAAAAAAAAATTCAAGTCAGAGCAACAGGATGTTCACAGAGATGAAGAACCGATTTTAATTGATTGAATAATATTTTTCTAAGGTTCAAAATTTAAAAAATTAAATGAACCCGTTCGTTGTGTACCCATGGATTCCTCGCGTTTCAAAGAAAATTTTCTTCTGGGTACTGGACGTTTGTGATGATAAATGGATTTCCATGTCTTCCGCACTTCACCAAGGCCTTCAGCATGAGGAATTTGACCAGTGCTCGAATTGTGAAATTTTCCTAGGGAAAATTTTAAAATTTTCTAAGGCAAATTTGAATAAAATGGTTTTTGAAAGGAAAATGCTTCGAACAGTGAATTCGAAATGAATTACCTAAATGATTTTGATCAAGTTCTTCACAAATGAATTTTCCAGAGCTGAAGAGAAGTAAAATTTGAATTCAAGTGACAAAGCTCTGGCTGGTGAATTAAAAGATGAATTTAAATTAAATTTTTTGAAAGCGAGTTTGAAATGTGGCAGTCAAAGTGTAACTTCTAGAAGATTGAGATTCTCAGACAAGTGTCAAAAATGCCAGAGGAGGGAAATTCAAACCAAGTAGTGGAAATTTAATTCACTGGCTAAACTTAGAGTTCGATTTTTGCTATAAAATTCAAAAGTTTTTCATTTCTCCTCACCAGTTGGAGAAATTCGATTTGCTCTGAGTCCAATGTTGAGTTTGTTGCTGAGACTGAAATTCAAAACTTGGAAGTTGTTGAAGACTGAAGTGTTGAAGAAGTTTGAATTTTTGTTGCTAAGGCTGCAAGTGTTGAAAAGTTTGAATTTTTGAAGCTTGAGAAGATCATATTGCTGAAGCTGAGAAGGACGACTTGAAGTAAGTTGCTGGAATTGCGGAGGTTTGATTTTGCTCTGAAGGATTTGAAGTTGCCAGTGCAAGTGGAGAAATTTCGATTTGAAGAGAATATTGCTGAGAGTTTAAAAGGTGCGATCTTGCTGATTTGAAATTAAAGAAATGTGAATTCAAAGAGCGAAGTTGTTGAAGCTTGTGAAGTGCGCACTTGCTAAGTGTGAAGTACGAATTTACAAAAGTTCAAATTGCTGATTGAAGTTGTTGAAAGTGTTGAATTTGCCGAGACTTTCTAAGTGATTGAAGTTTGAAATCTGTTGAAGGAGAAGTTGAGGTTTGCGAATGAGAAATGATATTGCAGCTTCTCAAATTCTTGAAGTCGACTGGCAGCCCCTGCACAATATTTTATTTATTTTCTAAATTAATTTACTCATGGATGTTTATTGTTTTGCAGATGGCTAAGGCAAGGACAACTGGCAAAGACAACAATGGTGCATCCAGGCAAGCTGTTATAAAGAAACTGAGCAAGACATTTATGCCGGAGTCAAAGTTTACTTTGAAGTTGGGCAAGCTGACTAATACCAATTTAGGCTCCGTCAACCTAGAGACTTTCAAGAACAAAATGCTAGGGATTGGTAGTCATCGACCTTCAAACACTTCGCACAACATTGTTCAAAGTGGGTTATACGCAGTTGCTGGTTTCCCACCAGCCATTCAGTGTTCGGAGCTGATAATGGAGTGCGCCAACTGCTATGAGAAGGATCACCAGTCAATCATGTCTCCAAATGGTCAAGTGCTCGCCAACCTCACTCCTGCTGCCATTGGTGAAGCCTTTGGAATCCCAGTGCATAGAAACATGATTTACAAATCAAGGGAGCGAGCTAAACGAATGTATGCTTCTGCATTCGAGAGATGTACAGAAACGATCAATACTCACTGGATGAGCAATCCCAAGCCCTCTTGTACGAAGTTGCTGAGACAAATCATAGCAGATGACTTGAAGCAGGAGTACTGTGATCATATTATGATGCTGAGCAGAGTTGGAGGTTGCCCTCAAGCTTTTATTTTCGAGCCATGGATGTTCTACTACATCAACCTCGTGCTGGAGGGAAAAGACTACGTCAACTGGGCCGAAATGATCAGTGACAATTTGCACGAGCAGCTCCTGAGCCTGAGAAGAACGAAAACATTTTATATGGGCTCTTACATCATCTACATGCTGGCCCGTATGACGAGGTATAGAGGAATTTCTTATAAGGAACCTCTTGGTTGTGGCTCTCACCAGTTTAAAATTCATGAGGCTTGTCCGCAGTTGCATTTGACAAGTACCACTTATTACAAGCGTGTCAATGACGCCTTCACCATGCACATCACGAGACTGCTTCAGGAGCGGATGCATCACAGGATCTCGAGGGAAGCCCAAGAATTAATCGAAAGGTATGGGTGCTGGTTTATACAATTTCCGAAGTTTTCTTACATAAGGCTGCAAGGATTTTCATCATATCCATATAAACTGCCTAAGTACCCAACCAACAAAATATTAATGTTAGAGATATCTAGGCAATTGGTTGCCTACGATAAAATTCAGAAGAAAAAGAAGAAGGGAGGTGTTGACTTCCCAATTGTCATGGGCAATTCCGATGAAGTGTGTCCTTCATTACAGGCAGCTAGAGAAGCCGAGAGCGAGCTTCAGTTCTATCACTTTTCATATCACACTAGCCGACAGCACTATGATCACCATAACAACATCAAATGGGTACTGTCAGAGGAATTTAAGCATAAGGCAAATATTGAGGATTATTGGGCTGATGCATCAGAGGAGACTAAAGTCAGGAAAAGAATGTTCTCTCGATTGCCGATAAACATGATCAAGGAGTGTGAAGTTGTTCCGGTACCAGACCAGGTAAATGAGGACATGGACGTTGTCCATCCAGATTATGCAGCAGTGAGAGATACTCCACTTCCACCTCCGGATTGGTTAGAACCAGAGGTTGTTGACTTGGACACACTCTCTATTCCGGTCTTGACATTTACCAGGGCATGGGTTGACAGGCGTGTGAGCAGGTTGAAAAGTAGGTCGATTGCTTTGACTTACAATTTGATGGGAGATCACAGGACACCTACCACCAGCAGGAAGAAACAAATCACACTAGGTCCAGAATCTAGAAGGCAGGAGCCCGTTCAGCCAGAACCTCCAAGAGTTGCAGTTGAATCACCCACGCCATTGGAGACACGTTCTCCAAGCATACATGAGGTTTCTTTGTTTGCTGATCAAAGGAATGCATTGAATCGGTGCAAGTGGAACAGGAAAATAATCAGCCACCGCGGAAAGAATCATTGGCCAGGCCAACGCACCTACTAGAGTTGATCGCAAGATGATGAGGGGACTACTACTGACCCTCAGTTTCAGCAAGAGTTAGAGACGGCTTTGGAGGACGATGATGATATAGTTTCAGGAGATACTCAGCCACTTGAGGACGATGAGCCTCACCAGAATGATATAGAAGTTGAACAAGTCCGTGAAGTAGAGGCACAAGAACAGCAGCCATTTTGATATACAGTATACAATACCTGATTGGCTCAAAGATAGGATGAGGAGAAGCCCCAGCGAAGAGATTGATCCAGCAGTTGAAATGGAAGAGTTTTTGAATAGGATCAGTGCACCTCCACAGAAGAAGAGAGCACGAAAGTTTTCAAAGATATCAACTGATGAGGATGGTTCCCGCACTCTTCACGTAGCCGTGCCACAGGTTGATTGCGACCAAGATGAAGTAGTACCCGTAAAACTATGTGGTCACAACTCTGGAGTTAGGACGCCCCACGGGTGCACAGATTGTAGAGTGTGATAACTCCTATCACGCCCTCAAGGACAGATTATTTAAAAAGGAAGGAAAGTACAAGAAGTTGAAAAGAGAGCATAAGGCCTTGATTGGATATGTGCAGCAATTGTCTCGTCCTCATGAGCAGGAGATTCCAGCAATTGAGCTTCCAGCTGACATACTTAGAGAGTCAATCAGTGGCTTGTTGGAGTTAGGGAAGATGGCACAGGAGGCAGACAAGTGGGTCACAGGAGTTCGTGCTGAGACAGAAAAGTTTATGGAAGACCTTGCTCATGCTTACCAGCAAGCTTCTAGTATTTTGGCACGGATGGAGGTAGTTGATCAGGCCTGGGGAGATGCTTTTGTTTATCAGAGCAAGGTTATTCAGCATTTTGAGGCATTGAGACATGTTCCTTTGCGGTTGTTGATTGATGGAGGGGTCATTCAGGAGAATGACAAGTACAACTTTTCTAGATGGTATTCCAGCAATCACGGGACCGGTTTTTTCGACGCAGCACAAGCGGATTCAACTAGAGTACGGAAGGCTATGGCCAATATCATTGATGGAGTCCAGAATACTTTCGAGGCCATATTTGCTAGGCGGTTGAATCCAGATGAGGTGAATGTTGATAATTTGAGGGGTAGGCTGGTGCCTTTCTTTCAGAGGTGAAGACCTTCATACAAGATGATTTCGAGAACACTTCTACTTTCTCCAACTTCATCCAGAGCACGCAAGATTCCTTACTTGCTTGGAGAAAATCTTGTGCAAGGCATGAACCGTCAGTCCGGTGTTAGAGTTCCAGCGATTGCATTCCACCTATTTCAGTTCAGGAGGTTGAGGCTGTGCTTGAGGTTCATTGAGTTTGCAGCCAGAGAAAAGATAATGGGAATGCACTCTGGACGACGATCTTCTAGAAGACTGATTGTGCATTAATTGCCTTTACTATTTTGGGAGTGAGTGGGAATCTTTGCTCATTTATTGCACCACTCCCCATTCTGGGAATTTTTAGGGTTAGGGCTGAGGTGGCTTAATCTTAGCCACTCTTTTGATTGTAATCTTAGCCGTCCATTGGACTGGGCTATCTATAAAAGGGGGAGTCCCCCTCATTTGTATATCATTAGAATTAGAATCAAAGCTAGAGATTGGAGACTAGAGAGTAGAGCAGAGTAGACATTTTTGCTTGATAGTTTAGCATAGTGTGGAGAAGAAAGAAAGTTTTCCCTTTGAAAACTTTTGTAGAGATTGTTGTGTAAAACTTTCATGATAATAGATCTTTTCATTGATGGTGGAATTCGTCTTTGTCATGGATAGCTAGCAAGGTCTCTTCATCCTTTCGGATCCAAGTAGCATAAAGTAGCGTAACTTTCATTTCATGCAAGTAGATTACTTTGATGTGTGGCGTTTTATTGAGGTAGCTTCATTTCATTCCATACCACTAGCAGCTTGTTGATGAGAAATTCGCCTTGCGTAGTCGACTGGAAATTATCTTGAGTTTAACTTCGATTGTGATTTGTATACTTATATGTGTCGTCCTTATGGTATACGTATGCTAAATTGTAGTCTGAATATCTTTTGCTATCCCTTTGAAGATTGCACTAATTTTGCTGAAGCTGTCCAACGGGAGGCTAGGTGAAATTCGGTCGACGTCTGCTGAATTCGAGCTCCACATATCTTGCATTTAGGATAGAATTTAGAACTACATCTCCCTTATACTCATTTACTTTCCGCACATTTCTGGTTAGCTTTAGGAAAACGTACTTATTGTCAAATCATCCACATTATACAAATCCCTTCCAATCATCCATTTACTGTTAACTGCAAGAATCCTGAACAATTGTGTAAGTCCCCTCGTGAAAACAGCAATTCACATCAAACCAACTGAGGGTATTCCAAGTATTTCGGAACCTTGGAGTTGAACGTGCGAACTTTCTCGCAATCTTAGCGCACGGAATACTTTGATCAAGAGAGAACGGAGTAGCCTTCGGGATATTTTGTTCCGCTGATTGGTGCGGTCATAAAAATCACATCAACAATTACGAATCCTTCAATCTCCTTTTTCTGATGATTCGAAACATAACTGATAACATACATAGGTGAATCTATAAGCTAAAGCAGACTAGTCTTGTTATCTTTTAAAAATTAAAACTAATATATTTAACCAATTTTTTAAATGTAGTTATTTAGAAAGAAAATTTAGGTTACAAGTATTACTGTATTTGTAATACTAATACAGTAATAACTAATAAGTAACAACTGATAAGTTTTTTTTTTTTATTTAAAAATTAATATTATACACAAGTGCGGCATACAAATACTCATGTTGAATACAGATACAACTTACAAGTAGCTCATGAGGTACAAAACAAAGTCTCATGTTGAATACAGATACAGTGAACATCAATTTTCTAGGAACCCTAGATATGAGATAGCAGACAAATGTCAATGCAATTAATAATAAATATTAAAGAATACAAAGACAAATAAATATTCGGTACTTCAAAAACAGAGTCTCATGTTGAAATCAAAATCAAAATGTTGTAGCTTAATATGATTCATTTAAATAATTTCCTCAAAAACATGTCTTTTTCAGATTTGACATTTTTTGTTTCATTTTTTATTTTTATTTTTTCATAACTTTAGCTACAGCCATTTCAAATTTTTATTTATTTTTCTATTTCCCTTTTCATAACTTTAGCTACAGTCATTTGATTTCTAATCATAATGTCTTTTTGTTTTCTGTTTTTTGTGTAGAATTTGAATCATTGAATCAAGAATGTCGAGTGGGGGAAACAAACAAGGCTTGTATCTGTTGTGGAAGTATGTTGATCATGTTAAGGGGCCGAAGGGTTCAGGTGGAACAGCCACGATCTCATGCAAATTATACACAATGTCATGGCAAGGTACTTACACGACGGTGAGGGCTCATTTCCTTCACATACCTGGAAAAGGTGTTGATCCTTGTATAAATGAGAAGGAAAGATATGAGGCTGTGAGGGATGAAGAAAGGGCTAATGGTAAAGTTTCTACTATGAGCTCTCACGCATTAACAAACACTGTTGCAAATCAGAATCAAAATATCAATAGAGAGGCAAAGGTGGATGTGTCTTCAAGAGATGTAGCAGCAGAAAATTCTCACAAGAGGCCACACATTGGTAGCTCAAACCCCATTGGCAGATTATTTGATGTACAAGGTCGAGAAGCGGTTGATGTAGCAATTACATGCTTCTTTTATGCCAATGGAATACCATTTAATATTGCTCGATCACCTTTCTATACAGAAATGGTCCAAGCAATCAACAATGCACCAGCTGGATATAGACCACCTATGTATGAAAAGCTTCGCACTACTCTAATTGATAAAGAAAAAATTCAATTAGAGCAACAAATTGCACCATTGAAAAGAGTGTGGATTTCAGAAGGATGCAGCATTGTGATGGATGGGTGGACGGATACTAGAAACCGTCCATTACTTAATATCATGGTAACATATAGCAAAGGGCCTTATTTTTTGAAGGCATTGGATTGTTCGGGGCATGCAAAAAATGCAGAGTATCTTTACAACCAGCTATGTGACGGCATTGAGGAGGTAGGGGCATCAAATGTAGTCCAAATTGTTACAGATGCTGCCCCTGTTTGTAAAGCAACAGGCATGTTGGTGCAAAAGAAATACAAGCATATATTTTGGACACCATGTTGTGTGCATTCGTTGAATAATGCACTCAAAGATATTGGCAAGTTTGAGTGGGTTTTAGCTCTCATAGAAAAGGGCAGAAAAATTCAAATGTTTATATGCAACCATCACCAAACACAACCTATTTATCGAAAATTTTCCAAGGTGGAGCTTCTCAAACCAGCTGATACAAGGTGAAATATTCCGAGCCAAATTTTTTCAACTTTTTCAATTGCAAGTTACAAACAATATGCACCCGTTAAGGTTAGCTCTAAACCAAAACGATGCTGAATCAACTCTAACCAAAATGTAAACCAGGATCCCGATGTGGGCAAGGTGTGAGCATTGGTCAGAGGATCTGAATTGAAATGCTTATACAAAAACTCTAACCAAGAATGCGTCGGCGAACGACGGGCATGTGGTCAGAGGATCCCTATCATCTAATAAACTGAAATGACTCGACGTCAAGAATGTGCTTTCCAAACCGAGATGGAATGGGAGCTACCATATGACGGAGTTGCTAAGAATTACAATGCGATTGAGGGAAATAAGCTAGAATGCTGAAAGTACTCGACACCCAGAATGTGCTTTCTAACCCGGAGTGGGAAAGGAGCTACCATAGGGCGGAGGTGTAAGATATTACAAAGCAATTACAGAGTGTAAAGATGAGTATTACAAATCATGAAAAAGCAAGATTAAAGAACTGCTGTCAGTACTACTGCCAGCTTACAATAATTATGAATCCCTGCAAGATCAAATATTAGAGCTCTTCAAAATTGTTGCAACAAGAAGGAATCTTTCACATAGCCTTTAATGATCTCTTAACACCAATCCAATAAGGAAGAAATTGCAGATTTCTCAAAACTGGTTATGACAGATCTGCATTTTAAAATAAATAACCAACAACTCATAGATTCAATGATTAGCTCATAACTCTCTCCTTTCTCACTCAAATGGTATGATCTCGGATGCAAAACACTCCTAATATGAAAGCACCCAAGATGACAGCAAGAAACAAACTTAAAACACTGACATTTATTTTTGCACGAATCCCAAGACAAACTAAAAGGTACGGCCCAGCAAGAGGGGCGATTTTACTTTAAAAATTCCAGCCTTCAAATAAAAATCTATAACTTTGGGAAATGGGTCGCCCCTTACAGACAGGGAGAATAAGACAATACCCAGAAGCACTCTTTTAGTATTTTTTGATTTATGAATAAAAACGACAATCTGCTACAATGAATGTGCAACTCCAGAAAACCACTAATATGCATAAAACTGATTTACAAATCCTCACAAAGACTAAAATGCAGAAATCTCACAATAAAGCATTCAAACTACACTATCTCACCACTAGTCGCTATCTTTCAAGCGAGAAGCAATGCCAAGCTCGGAGGCGTACATTCCTCGAAGCAATTCCAAAGCCAATCCGGCAGCATAACATTCATGTAGACAAAAGATGATGAAATGAGAACCAAAGGCTTCCTTTTATAATTTGTCGTTGACCTTCTCGAAACCTTAATCCTCTTTTCTGAGTCAAACCCTAATCCTTCAAAAGATGGCGTCCCTTTCTTCAAAGCTTCAATTTTGACTTTTTAATTAAATTCATCACTTTAATATTGGCGTCCAATCTCAAGGCTTTAATTCAACCCTAATAATTATAAAATTA
Source organism: Sequoia sempervirens (assembly GCA_007258455.2). Classification (NCBI taxonomy): domain Eukaryota; kingdom Viridiplantae; phylum Streptophyta; class Pinopsida; order Cupressales; family Cupressaceae; genus Sequoia; species Sequoia sempervirens. The sequence continues at coordinate 80,320 of VDFB02122708.1, forward strand.
TCTCAATGATGGCGCCACCCCTTAAAGACCACCTTTTAAAACAACATTAAGTTAAGAGACTAGGCCAAGGGGGTAATATAACATTAAAATATAATGTTATTTAAGTGAAATGAACTTATCTCTCCGAAACTGCATCCCGATGCCAAAATCTGAATAAACCAATTGAGTCGATTGAAGAGGAAAGTCAATTGTGCCGAAACCAAAAGGACCACTGCCAGAAATAGAATTTACTAAAAATAGTAAAATCCAGAAAGTGCTCAGAATGCCAAGAGAAACATATCACTGCGAAGCCCACAGAAAACCCAGAAGGAATCCGCAGTTCAATCACCAATTCACGAGCAATCGCAACCTCCACACAAGAAACCCTAATCAAACCGTCCGAGTAGCCTACGGGTCTCCAGAATAGGCCAACGGTCATCTGAGAAGATCATGCTCGAGAAGGGGACATTACAGTCTGCCCTCCCCAAGATTGCTTGTCCTCAAGCAATCGCAACTCTGGATGCTACAGAATCTCATCATTCTCCCAAGTTGCATCCTCTAAAGGCAAATTTTTCCACTTCACCAAGTATTCTCTGATTGTTCTTTTTCTCAAAGAACGCTCTCGAGAATCAAGAATCTCCTCTGGAATTAAAACCAACTGTCCTTTCTTCATCCAAAGGAGGCAACTGTGATGAAGCAATGACATTATGTCCAAGCACCTTCTTGAGGCGAGACACGTGGAAGACATTGTGCACTTTGCTACTTGAAGGTAGCTCCAACTCATACGCTACTGCTCCCACCCTTTTGATAACCTTGAACGGCCCATAGAAGCGAGGTTTGAGCTTCTCAGCTCCACTCTTCTTGAGAGTAGACTATCTGTAAGGCTGTAGTCGGAAATAAACCATATCCCCAACCTCGAAAGAGCACTCAACACGTCTCTGATCAGCATACATCTTCTGCTGATTCTGTGCAATCTGAAGATTTTTCTTTAATGATTTCATGATTTCTTGACTCTACTGCAATAAGTCCTTGGCTTGAGGAGCTTTGCTATCACCAAATACCAAATCAGCAAAACTAGGTGCTTCATAACCATAAAGAGCCAAAAAAGGTGACATCTTTATTGACATATGAAAGGAAGAATTATAACAGTACTCGCCTATGTGAAGCCACTTAACCCACGCTCTTTGCTGCTCCGAAACATAGTTTCTCAAGTAGCCTTCCAACCACTTGTTCACTATTTCAATTTGTCCATCTGTTTGGGGGTGATAACTAATGCTTGAAGTAAGCACAGTACCACTCATTCTGAAGACCTCTTGCCAAAAGGTACTTAGGAACTTGCTGTCCCTATCACTCACAATGTTTTTTGGTAGCCCATGTAACCTAAACACCTCATGAAAAAACAGATCTGCAACTTGGGCTGCTGAAAAAGAGCTGGTAATGGCGAAGAAGTGAGCAAATTTTGTTAGTCTATCCACTACAACATAGATACAATCCTTCCCCTGAACCTTGGGCAACCCTGTGATGAAGTCCATCAATATGCTTTCCCTTTTTTGATTGGGAATGGGAAGAGGTCGCAGCAGACCAGCTGGTAGAGTATGCTCATTCTTGTTCATTTGACAAATGGGACTCCTGAATGTAGCGTTGAACTTCTCCTTTCAACCCTTTCCAAGAAAATCTTTCTCGGGTCTGCCTATATGTCTTAAAGAATCCTTGGTGACCAACAAACGGAATGTCATGAAATGTCAATAAAATCTTCTTCCTGAGCTTAGAATCAGCCACCAGAAAGATTCTCCCCTTGTAGTGTATCAACCTTTCAATCACCTTGTACCTTTCTTCATGAAAAGTACCCTCGATGATGCTAGTTGCAAACTGATTTTTGGCATAATCAGCAAGCAACATGTCCTTCCAATCAGCAATAAGCTCACACAATGAGCTCAAATGGGGTCTCCTTGACAGAGCATCAGCCACAACGCTATTTTTCCCTTTGACATACTCAATGTCAAAGTCAAAAGCTTGAAGCTTACCCACTTTTGTTGCCTCTCGTTCAGATCCTTCTAATGCATGAAGTGTTTGAGGCTATTGTGATCAGTTTTGACCATGAACTTGTTTCCCACCAAATACTACCTGAACTTGGCTAATGCATGCATAATGGCAAGCATTTCCTTGTCATAGATAGAGTATGTCCTTTCAACACCCCTCAGTTTTCTGCTCTCAAACACAATGGGATGTTTGTTTTGCATCAAGACAGCCCCAACTCCTTCACCGGATTGTAGAAACCCTAGTTTCCCCTATTCCCCGAATCTGTCAGTTTCCTGTGTCTTTTCTGACGTTTTGGGTTTTTTGTGTTGTTTTTGAGTTTTGAACATTAAATGAATGGTACGATTTTAATAAGAATTTGAAATAAATTCAATGAAAATAAATCTACTTCAATAACAATGATATTCAGGGTAAATATTGGAGACAGACTATTATTTATCCTTTTTAGATGAATACAACAGATTCCAGTTGCATGCAAATGAAAATACAATGATGTAATGAAACCTGGTAAAAAGCAGCTATCAGATCTGATATTTGGACAGTACGGCTGCAAGTAAAGATGTTCTCCCTCTGAATGCTGATGCCAGATAAATCCCAGTAAGTTGGCGCTCCCTTTGATAAATGTTTGAAGCTCATATGAAAGGCGTTTCTCTCAAGAAGAAGAAACTCGCCTCCTAGTTGCTGGTACGGCCAGAGTACAGTAAAGTACGGCCTGAATATGACAATAACAATAAATAGAGTACGGCCTTAGCTGTGATCTTCTGATCCCTGGATATTAGGCGCATGCAACTCACAAAGTCCTCTGGAAATCTACTCTGAAGAGATGTGTTTCAACTGCAAAGATACAACTTAGCTGAGGTACGGCCCTGCTGTACAAAGTACGGCAGCAGCATGAACTAAATGATTTGTACGGCTCCTCCTCTATATTCTCCAGAATGATAATATACTGGACGCCTTGAACAATGGAAGGTCTTCTGTATATAAATTGATGCTGAAGCTCTGTGAATGGTAGATATGCCTTTTTCCTGAAGGTACGGCCTGGTACAAAATGTACGGCCAGATCAGAACAGCAATTAATGTTTGTACGGCTTCTTCAAAACCCCTTCAGATTGTCAATGAAATAGACGCCTCAAGTAAAGACTCCTCTGTAATGATGTTCTACTGAAACCCTGATGTTTGAATCAACTGTGATGCTCCGTAATTCCTCCTGGATGAAGAAATTTCTCAACTGGCAATAAATCGGATGTTATTTCACATCCTCTGAATCGCTCTCACTGGAGATGGCTCGTTCTCCAATGCGTTCGAGACTGAAACCCTAAGGTTCTGTTTCTCTGGCAAAGACTGATCAATTTCTGATTCTCAAATGTCATAATGCTCCATTTCCCAAGGCAAAACCTCTTTATTGCACAAAAGTGCGATTTCCTTAATAATAGGGAATTTTAAAATATTTCAACTTTAAATTCTTTTAATTGCAATAGTCTCAGCCAAATATTAAATTATAAATTTAATATGTGAAATGGCCCCTTTCCTGATGTTGGGCGCCCCCTTTATGAGAATCACTTAAGTTATAATTAAAAATTATAACTTTATATTATAAACATTAAATAATTAATATTTAATCAATATAATTAAATATTAGTATCTTCCTCGTTAATCATCCGATTACTGTTCCGTCTGAAGCTGACGAACCCTGAAGTGATTCCGAATACTGACACAGCCATACTGCTAAAAATAGCAGGGGTCCCACACTGCCTGCCAGGAACTGCTAAAAATAGCAATTCTGCAAGAAACGTCCGAATGAGCCCGAACGAAAGCCAATTGATCAAAACTGCCAATCTGATGCTGAGCCAAGCTCCCAAACGACCCTCTAACCACTCTGTCAGCCTACGAGGGTCTCCTGATAGGCCAAACTCACGATCTTTGATGCTCGCCAAAAATGGGGACATGACACGGATGCATCACATTGTAGCTCGAAAGGCTTGCAAAAATCCGGAATGGCCAGAACCGGACAAGAGCTCATGATCCTCTTAAACTTATCAAAAACAGTTTGAGCCTTTTATGACCAACAAAAAGCTCCCTTTTTTGTGAGATCAGTAAGAGAAGCAGCATTCTGTGAGTAGCCTTTCACAAATCTCCGATAAAACCCACAAAGACCCAAAAACCCTTTCAACTGAGTCAAGTTCTCAAGAGGTGGCCAATGAACTACTGCTTTGATCTTTTCAGGGTCAACCTTCACTACCTCAGCACTGATTATGTGGCCAAGGTAAAGTAGCTCCTTCATTCCAAATTCACATTTGGACTCTTTGGCAAACAAGCACTCTGATTCTAGAATGTTGAGCACTTCCTCCAAGTGCTTGAGATGCTCTTCCCAAGTCTTGCTAAAAATCAAAATGTCATCGAAGAATATCAACACAAACCTCCTCAACTGCTTCTGAAAAACCCTGTTCATACAAGACTGGAAGGTAGCAGGAGCATTAGTCAACCCAAATGGCATGACTAGAAACTCGAAGTGGCCATAGTGACATCTAAAGGCTGTCTTCTCCACATCAGATCCTCTCATCCGAATCTGGTGGTAGCCTAATCTCAAATCAATTTTTGAAAAGAACTTCGCCCCATGTAGCTCATCAATGAGCTCATCTATCCTTGGAATGGGGTATCGGTTTTTGATGGTGCTTTGATTCAAAGAACGGTAGTCCACACACATGCACATGGTACCATCCTTCTTCACCAAAACCACAGCTGAAGCAAAGGGACTCTTGCTTGGACGAATGAAACCCATCTCCAAGAGTTCCTGAATATTTTTCTCAATATCGTCCTTCTGCTTCATAGGGTACCGATATGGAGTTGTAATAACTGGTTTAGCTCCTTCCTTGAGCTCTATGATATGCTCTGAACCCCGTTCAGGTGGTGGTCCAGGAGGTAAATCAGCAAATACCTTACTCTTTTTTGTGAGTAAAGACTGAACATCAAGAGGATAGTCTCTCTTAGTGTCAACCGGACTAGCAAGAAGAATAATACATTCTGCAGCCCACTCAACTTGATCATGACGAACCAGCCTTGCCATTCTCTTGAATGACACAACCCCAGGGCCCCCATTGGACATTCCTCTTAGTACTACCCTCTTTCCATCGGATTGAAACTTGAGCTCCATAGTTTGCAAATTTAAGGAGATCTCTCCAAGGGAACGCAGCCATTGAATGCCTAGAACGGCATCCGTATCTCCAATGTTAACCATAGAAGTCATCCTTAACTTCATAGTTTCCCAATTGCATAGTCATGTTTGAGATCTTCTTGGTGCATGAGATGTGGAATCCATCAGCAACCATGACCTTGAAGCCTTCAAACTCTTCTGTTTGCAGCCCTTTCTTTGCCACCACAACTTCATCAATGAAGTTATGTGTTGCCCCGGTGTCAATCAAGGCAACTATTCGCTGCCCCTTAATCATCCCGCGAACCTTGAAGGATTCATTTCTTTGAAAGCTCGAAAGTTGAGCCAAAATACCTCCGCTTTCCTTTTCATCTTCAGACTCTTCTGGAACTCTTTCCACTTCACTATCTTCAAAATCAGATTGCTGGTCTGAAAAATCAGAATTACTTTCACCAGTTGAATAGTACTCAATCTGATTAAATTTAACTCCCTTTGGGCAAATATGATCTTGAGACCATTTTTCCCTACACCGGAAACATAACCCCTTTCTTCTGAGTTCGTTTAGTGTTTCTGGATCTAATCTTGTGACATGGGGATTATGATGTTTGAACTCCTTATGCTGAGGTCTCAAAGGAGGTCTTTGATGAGGTCTTTTCCCTTTATCCCATTTGTGAAAGGATGGCCTGGGTTGAAACTTTGCCTTAGGAGCTGTCCACTCCATGTTTCTTGCCTTCTTCATGGCCTCCTGAAGGGAGGGTGGATCAAAAGCTTTAATCCATCCCTTGAGTGGTTCCATCAATCCTTCACTGAAAAGGATCACCAACCGCCTCTCCGTGATTCCAGTGACCATGACTGAGAGTCTCTGTAACTCAGCTATGTAGACATCAACTGTGCCATACTGCCTCAACTGTGCCAATTCTCTGAAATGAATTTCAGGATCTTTTTTCTCAAATCTCTCGATGAACCTATTGGTGAACTCATCATAGGTTGTGATAGACCGATGACCCAAGGTGACTAGGCCATGGTACCACCACTCATGCGCTACCCCATCAAGGTGTAGCGTAGCGAACTTAATCGCCTCCTCTTCTGCCATGGGTCTAAGAGCGAACTTAATCATTATAGGACATATCCATCTTGATTTCATCTGAAAGAGAATCATACTCCGCACGGCCAAGTCTCAACTGCTCCACGAATGAAGCATTCTCTTCAGGATCAAGTTGAGCGTTTACTGATGCCAAGAAGGTGGGTTTGAAAGGCCTGGCTGAGATGTAAGTGTTGTTTGAAACAGGCTGAGCTGCATGTCCATCATGCTAATTGAAGGCACTGTGTTCTCCTCTATGTCCAGGGTTACTTTGTGGAATTGTATTCTGGCCCACTTTCCCCATCATGAGAGATACTATATCCATCAGGGCATCCATCTTCCTTTCAAATCTCTTTCTGGGACTTATCGATCTCTCTCTTCCTTTTCCACTATCATCTCTGTTGCTGGTAAACCTCTCATTACCCCCAACTGATCTCTCACCTTCTGCCATATTTGTTTCCTGAGAAGACTCCCAATGAGCCCTCAAGACCTCTGAAGCTGTCTGACCTTCTGGGGCCTGATAGGGCTGAAACTGTTTTCCAACTTTCTTGTCTTCCCTTGCTATGTATCTCTTTTCTCTGTCACTCATAGATGATTTGTTCACCGGATGGCAAGATCTTGGCTCTGATACCACTGAAATATTCTGAGCCAAATTTTTTCAACTTTTTCAATTGCAAGTTACAAACAATACACACCCGTTAAGGTTAGCTCTAAACCAAAACGATGCTGAAACAACTCTAACCAAAATGTACACCAGGATCCCGATGTGGGCAAGGTGTGAGCATTGGTCAGAAGATCTGAATTGAAATGCTTATACAAAAACTCTAACCAAGAATGCATCGGCGAACGACGGGCATGTGGTCAGAGAATCCCTATCATCTAATAAACTGAAATGACTCAACGTCAAGAATGTGCTTTCCAAACCGAGATGGAATGGGAGCTACCATATGACGGAGTTGCTAAGAATTACAATGCGATTGAAGGAAATAAGCTAGAATGTTGAAAGTACTCGACACCCAGAATGTGCTTTCTAACCCGGAGTGGGAAAGGAGCTACCATAGGGCAGAGATGTAAGATATTACAAAGCAATTACAAAGTGTAAAGATGAGTATTACAAATCATGAAAAAGCAGGATTAAAGCACTGCTGTCAGTACTACTGCCAGCTTACAATAATTATGAATCCCTGCAAGATCAAATATTAGAGCTCTTCAAAATTGTTGCAACAAGAAGGAATCTTTCACATAGCCTTTAATGATCTCTTAACACCAATCCAATAAGGAAGAAATTGCAGATTTCTCAAAACTGGTTATGACAGATCTGCACTTTAAAACAAATAACCAGCAACTCATAGATTCAATGATTAGCTCATAACTCTCTCCTTTCTCACTCAAATGGTATGATCTCGGATGCAAAACACTCCTAATATGAACGCCCCCAAGATGACAGCAAGAAACAAACTTAAAACACTGACATTTATTTTTGCACGAATCCCAAGACATTAAAAGGTATGGCCCAGCAAGAGGGGCAATTTTACTTTAAAAATTCCAGCCTTCAAATAAAAATCTATAACTTTGGGAAATGGGTCGCCCCTTACAGACAGAGAGAATAAGACAATACCCAGAAGCACTCTTTTTGTATTTTTTGATTTATGAATAAAAACGACAATCTGCTACAATGAATGTGCAACTCCATAAAACCACTAATATGCATAAAACTGATTTACAAATCCTCACAAAGACTAAAATGCAGAAATCTCACAATAAAGCATTCAAACTACACTATCTCACCACTAGT
>VDFB02122708.1:88459-115746 GCA_007258455.2 Sequoia sempervirens
TATTATTCAGCAAAGGAAAGTGCATCAGAAAGTTCAGACCAACAATCTGATTTGGATGAGAAAGAAGAGGAAGAGCCTCTTGAAGAGGTTGAAAAAGAGGAGACAAAAGAGGGGAAGCTTGCCCAACTTTATAGCTTCCAAAAGAACAAGTCTTTGCGCATTAGAGGAGTCCTTAAGGGACTACAGTTGGTAACCTTGATTGATTTAGGGGCTACACAATTTTTTTTATGAGGGACTCATAGCACACAGGGGACTCTAGACACAGGAGGTTGATGGTTTTAGAGTGACGGTTGCAGATGGTTTCACCATTACTTGTATTAGGATGATTCCTCAGCTTAGCTTTCAGTTGTGTAATTATGAAGTCAAGGATGACTTCTATATGGTTAGCACCGGGTAGACGAATGCAGTGATTGGTATTCAGTGGTCACGTTCCTTGGGTGAGATCACTCTCAATTTTTAGACTTTGGAGTTGAAGTTTAAATCAAAAGGTAAGAATGTTGTATTTAGAGGATATCTAATAGTGGGTCTCGTGTTGTTTCCTTCAAGCACATGGAGAGGCTTTTCAGACATGATCACTTGGAGTGGGTAGTGTTGATGCGTGTTTTGTGACACACCAAACACTCTAGAATAAAGTGTCCAAAGACGCTTATCCTCTCTTGAAAAACTACCTCGTATGCTAAGATTGCAAGAAAGATCATACGACAATTCCAATGTTTCGTAAGTTAGGTGTGGATAAGCTCTGTGGTCGTTGTGATTTTCCGGTAATTCAAAGGGATTTACTCTAGTAAGTTACTTAGAAAGCAAGGACTTGAATGTTGTATTATTTTTGAAATTTTCTGATTTTAGATAAAAAAGGTGAAAAAGCAGTAAGGGTTTAGAAATCTTATATTATTCCTACAAAATCAAGAGACGGTAAGGATTGAGTGAAACTAAAACAATACTTTGTTTCGCCATGCTAAACGACAACTACACAAAGCAAGTGCAATCTTTTGGGGATTTGTGCTTAAGTTTTCTTTACTATGAACAACAACATCAATAGAACAACATTACTCAAAGTAAACATTGAAGCATCCACATCAAAAGCTTAGTCTAACTCTACGCATTGAATGAAATCGTCCATTCAAAGAAAGTATGAGCTAAGTTTCACTAATCTTTACTATCAATCTATCATTCCCTTAACATACATTCAAATAAAATTCTAATTTAAATCTACTCTATGAGGAAGAGAAATATGCAACAATTTGACAATGAAAGGATTCAAAGCATCTCATGCATTATGAACTTTATTATCAAAATAGTCTTTAGCAACAATTTCATAAAACTCTCTCTCCTTATTCTCTATTCTCTATTGCTTTCTAATCTTTGCTCTACAATCTCTTCTATCTCCTATCTCACATATCCATCTATGAAAATGACAAAACCCTAATTAGGGTTGCCCAAATAACAATCAGTTAACTACAAAGAAGTCATTTACTGGGAGTTGCGTCCCTTTCCACTTCCATAGCATTATGTTCAGTGAACCTGGACATGATGGTGGTGACTTCCTCAATGGTGATGTCCGGTAGCATGCTAACCGTATTCCAAAAAGTCTAAACTGTCTGCACACTCTGCAAATGCAATCGCCCATTCTGATTCATGCAGTAGGAAGGTGTCTCAGACGGTCAGGAAGCTGAATGCCTTAGTCAAATTTGCTTTCAGGATTGGCCCGACAGTGGTAGGTAAAATCCTTTGAACTTTATCCTTTAAATTTTCCGACTGCAAGTGTTTTCTTCGGACAATGTCTTTGTCAAGCACGTTCGCAGCCATTTGGAAAATTTTACTCTGGATCCCTCTTACTTGTTCTTCAATTTTGGCGCTATTTGCCTTCACTCTTTCCAAGATTTCTCCTTGTGAAACCAATGCATCATACCAGTTGCGGAAATTGTATGGAGCTCCTGCTTCAATGATCTTCTCATCAATCAATCTTTGCTTCAGAATTCCCTTTATCTCTCGAAGACATGGGATAATTTTGCTTTGAATGTCCTGGAGGTTGTCCCATGCTTCTACTAGGTTCGCAACTCACGAGAGCAGAGAGGAAGTTTGCCCATAAACATATGCCAACTTTTATGTGAATGCCATTGCCTCTTCTTTCTTTCCTGCCATCCATTCCTTGGTTTCCCTGGCTGTATTCAACTCTTCTTCAAAATTTTTGACTGGCTCCTGTGAAGAGTTTGGAAGCGGAGGGGCTAATTGGTCACCTTGATTGAGCGGCTTGGTTAAATGCTGGATGTATTCCTTTAAGCGCTCAATCTCCCTTTTATACTCTCTTTTCTTCGCCATTTCTTTTTCCAACCTAGATTTAATAGTGGCAACAGAGTTATCCAGGTCCTCAACTTCTTGCCCTTTTGTTGTTCGACCAATATCAATGGTTGTAACGACATATTCATTTGGGGCAATTTCATCTCGTGATTTCTCAACTGTTGGTATTGCAATCTGCACTGTATGGTTATGAACTTCATCTCTCTGTATTGTAAAAAATTTCTTGGCTGGCTTCTTTGTAGTAGCCTATTCTAGCCTTGCAAGAAGTCTGTAGTATCATCTTCTTCTCGTATCTCTGTTGGTACCTTAATTTTCAGTCTTTCTTTCAGCCAATCTGGGATTGTTGGCTGTTCAATTTCATCTTCCTGATTATCTTGAATGTCTTGCATATCTTGAATTTCTTGCACAGATGGGATTTCCTGAATTCCCTTGAGGGTGGAAATCATTCCCTCTTGGAATTCTCCTTCCATGATATCCATATCATCATCTGACTCAAGAATCTCCGTGCCTGTAGGGGAGTGATGATGATCATCTTCTAGTTGCATTGGTTCCATATCCTTCTCTAGAATTGGCGAAGGAAGTCTAACTTGTCCCCATGACTCTTCCTCCATGATCAATATCTTGTCCATATTTTTGGATGTGGCTGGATGAAGGGCCTTGGATTTCTGCATCCTTTGAGCAGGTACCTCATCTATTGCCTTCTTTTTATTTTGCCTTGTAGAGTCATCTATCATTTCTTTTCTCTTCTTTGGGTTGGCAGTCTCGGTTAGCTCACCTCCCTGGGATGTGCTGGCATTTGAAGAACAATACTCTGCCTAACCCATCAAGTCATATGTAAATGGCACATTCCTTTGTTGTAAAATTTGCACTTGCTGGTCCACCCACCATCGCGAGTACTTGAACACATGCCTCATGAAAGTTGTCAAGTCACCAAGGTCAGGCTCAGACCATCTCACAGGAGTAAGTGGCTGCCTTTCATCAAAGCTTGGCTGCATGTACACTCCATCATCTTCAAGTTGATCAAGTACTCAGAAGAGTTCCATTGTCTTGATCATATTCAACGACAGTCTTGACCATAGCCTTTTCCTTACGTCAAACTCATTAGCAACATTTGCCCAGAAGTCTTCTAGGTCAACTCTGTGTTTATATTTCCTCCCATCCACAGTTTCAATATGATGAAGTGGATCAAAGTCAGCCTTGGGCTTGTAGAAAGTGAACGGGTGCCATTGTATTTCCAATCGGGCGCTTTTTGCTGCCTGCGTTGATGGACAAGATTCTACCGTATTGCCAATAAAGAGTGGAAAAGTGACGACTGCTTTCTGCTTTGGCCTTTGAACATTTTGATACGTTTCAAGTTGCCTTAGAACCTCCAGCACAACCATTCTATTGGTAGGGTAAATAGGTAGCCTATAAGGGCGACCTGTGAATCCTTAATTCTAATGTATGTGAATCTAGGAAACTGGATAAACTAGGATCCATACCCGTTGATTAAACTTTTGGCTTCACGGGTGAGCCTCTGATGTGTTCCTCCCTGGAGTATCTTGGTGATATACATGAGAAAGGCATCATGCACCCGTCTAAAGTGTGATTTCTTGCTCAACTGCAACTGAGGATAGCAATCGTAAGCCTTGAATTCTCTTTCGCCATTACCAACTACACCCTTGCAAATTAGGCCAGCATATTTGTAGGTTCTAGCAAGCAAATATATAACATAGGAACTCATGTGGAAGGCTTTGGTCTGTTGATGCTTGTTTTATGACTCACCAAGCACTCTAGAATAAAGTGTCCAAAGATGCTCTGTTCTCTCTTGAAAAACTGCCTTATACGCTAAGATTGCAGAAAAGATCGTACGACAATTCCAATGTTTAAGTTAAGGAATGGATAAGCTCGTGGTTGATGTGATTTGCCGGGGGCACAATAGTGATTTACTTACGGTAGGTTACTTTCGAGAAAAGCAAAGACCGCGAATACAATATCATTTTGGAATTTTTTGACTTTAAAAAAAGTGAAAAGTAAGAGGTTTAGGTCTAATAACTTTATTCCTGAAATCCAAAGGAGCGGCAATTACAGGTGAAACTAAATAAACAATTCTTTGTTTTACTTGCAGCTAAGCGACAACTACACAAAGCAAGTGCAATGTTCTAGGATTTGTGCTTAAAATTTCTTTACCACGAACAATACCATCAATAGAACGACATTACTCGAAGTAAACGTTGAAGCATCCACAATAAAGCTCAGTCTAACTTTACACATTGAATGAAAAACATCCACTCAAAGAAAATATGAGCTAAGTTTCACTAATCTTTGCTATCAATCTATCATTCCCTTAACATGCATTCAAAAGAAATTCTTATTCAATGAGGAAGAGAAATATGTAACCATGCAACCATTTGACAATGGAAGAATTCAAAGCATCTCATGCATCATGAACTTTATTATCAAGATAGTCTTTTTGCAACAATTTCATAAACTCTTTCTCTCTTATTATCTATGCTCTATTTCTTTCTATGTCTTCTCCTTCTATTCTTCTATATCCTCTATCTATTCTATGTCTCTATCTCTATAAGAGAATGAGAGTGGGTTTATATAGAGTTCCCGGAGTACAATGAACAACCAAGATTAATCTGGAATCAATGGTAGAGATTGAAAATAAACAACCCTAATTAGGGTTTCCTAAAACACAATTAGTAATCAATGAGATAACAAGCAGTGAACTGGAGTGAAGAGCTATTCTTGAGGAGGTGCATCCTTATCGTCTTTGGTCACAGTATACTGGATGAATTTAGAAACTATCATGTCAACCTCCTCGATCGTGACAGGTGGCAGTGCATTGACCCTAAATTCTAGCAGATCTAGATCATCCGAGCATTCAGCAAAAGTGTCTTCCCATTCTGATTCCTGCCGCTGGAAATTGCGAAAGATGAACAGGAAGTCAGCTGCCTTAGTCAAATTTTGCTTGCGGACAGGCCCAGTAGTGAAGAAGATTTCCTGAATTTTGTGCTTTAGGTTTTCAAACTGCAGGTTGTTTGCTCGTACAGTGTCCTTTTCGAGCACATTTGCAGCCACAGCTAGAATCTTCTCCCGAACTTCTTTTGTCCTTTCCTCAATTCGGATAGTATCTGCCTTTATCTTTTCTATGATCCCACTTCGTATGATCAATGTCATGTACCAACTGCTGAAATCATAAGCTGCACTTGGTGCAATTACTTTTCCATTGACCAGCTCTTGCTTTGACACTCCTTTAAGCACTTTGAGACATGGAATGATTCTATCTCGAACATCCTGAGCATTATCCCATGCCTCTGCCAATGTTGCAATTCTTGAGAGCAAAGAAGAAGTTTGCCCATACTCCAATGCTAGTCTTTCTACAAATACGGCCACCTCTTGTCTGTTGCTGATTAGCCATTCTTTAGTCTCCTTGGCTATATTCTTCTCCTCTTCGAAAATCTCCTGAGAAGTATTCATCAGTGGAGGAGCTGCTGAGGTAGTCTGATCGAGAGGCTTAGTTAGGTGTTGAATATACTCCTTGAGTCGTTCAACCTCTCGTTTATACTCTTTTTTCTTTACTATCTCCTTCTCTAGCCTTGCTTTGATAGTGGCAACAGAATTATCCAACTCTTCCATCTCCTGTTCTTTTGTGGTAAGGCCTAAATCGACAGTGGTAATGGCATACTCCTGGGGAGTAATCTCTTCTCTCGACTTGTCAACTGTTGGTACAGCAACTTGGACTGTACGATGCCCAGCCTCATCTCTCTGAATGGTGGAGAAGGTTTTGGTAGGCTTTTTTGCACTGACTGCTTCCAATCTGGCCAGGAAATTGGCCATGTCATCTTCTTCTTTTGGAACTTTGTAAAGCTCCTTTATCTTCAATCTCTCTTTCAACCAATCAGGAATAGTTGGCTGCGTGGTATCTTCTTCTTCCTGAATGTCCTGCATGACCTGGATTTCTTGGATTCCTCTCAAGGCTGAAATCATCCCTTCTTCAAACTCGTTGTCCAAAATGTCAACCTCATTGTCTGATTCCAAAATCTCGGTGTCTGTGGGTGATGGAAGCTCATCCTCTTCGGGTTGAACAGGAATAGGAGAGGGAATCCTTATATCTCCCAGAGATTCATCAATGTCAAAAATTTCATTCACATTCGCGGAAATAGCAGAATGAAGAGGCTCTAGCTTATGCTGCTTCCTGGCAGGTTCTTCGTTTGCAATTTCTTTTCCCTTTGTCTCCTTCCTTTTCTTAGGATTAGAGCTCTCAATTGGCTCATCTCCCTATGATGCCCCAGCATTAGAAGAGTAAGATTCTGATTGGCCCATCAGAGTGTATGTCAAAGGCATACCCTTCCGCCGTAGTTCTTTAATCTGCTGGTCTGCCCACCATTGTGAATACTTGGTGACAGGCCTCATGAAGGTGCCAAGTCAAAGATTTCCGATTCTGACCAGCGCACGGGAGGAAGAGGTTGACTTCCATCAAAACCTGGCTGTGTAAATATGCCATCATCTTCAAGTTGGTATAGCACGTGGAAGAGTTATGTCGTTCTAGTCAAGCTGACAGTCAGTCTAGACCACAATCTTTTCCTAACATCAAATTCATCTACGGCATTGGCCCAATAATCTTCTAGGTCCACTTGGTGTTTATATTTCCTTTTGTTCACAATTCCAATGTGGTGGTGAGGATCAAAATTGGCTCGAGATCGGTATGATGTGAACGGATACCACTGCATCTCTAGTCTAGCACCTTCAGCTGCCTGTGCAGACGAACAGTATTCTTCCATGTTCCCGATAAAGAATGGGAAAGTGACGGCTGCTTTCTGCTTCGGCCTTTGGATGTTTTGAAAAGTCACCAATTGCCTAAGAACCTCCAGTAGGATCATCCTGTGGGTGGAGTAGACGGGAAGCTTGTACGGATTCCCAGTGAATCCCTGGATTTGGACATAAGTGAATTTAGGAAACTGGATGTACCAGGATCCATATTTACTGATAAGGCTCTTTGCTTCATGTGTCAGCCTCTGATGGGTTCCCCCTTGTAGTATCCTTGTGATGAACATCAAGAATGCATCATGCACTCTTCTAAAATGGGACTTGGCAGATAGCTGCAATTGAGGATAACATTCATACACTTTGAATTGATTTTCTCCATTTCCAACAACACCTTTGCATATCAATCTAGGGTATTTATAGGCTCTGGCCAATAGATAAATGACGTAAGAACTCATATGGAATGACTTAGTCCTTTCAAGGTTGATTAATTGCTCATGGATATTATCACTGATCATTCTTGACCAATTAAACATTCTGACTCCGGAGGTGATTTCCTCGATAAAGAAGTACATCCATGTTTCAAAATAGGCGCCTTGAGGATTGCCCATTATTCTGTTCAAAAGCAAAACGATATCACCGTAGTCCTCCTTAAAATTTGTCCTGCGCAACCTCTTAGGCATTTTCTTAGCTCTTGGCTTTTCCAACCATGTTTTATTGATATGAGTTGCACATTGATCTGCCCGATCCTCAAATATTCTTTTGGCTTCCCCTTTTGTTTTATATGAAGCTAGAACATGGTCAAGTATGCCAAATGCCTCTTGGATAGCTAGTTCTCCAAGGTGCGCCAAAATTTTTCCATCAGGAGCTATAATCTGTCTTTCCTGCAGATTGTAATGTCTTGCACATTCGACCATCAAGTCAACACACTGGGTTGCTGGAGGAAATCCGGCAGCTTGAACAATTCCATTGCGCATCATTCGGCGAGCAATCGTTGTGGGCATAAGTCCATTTAATCCATACATCCTTTTCTTGAATTCTTCAAAGTCCACATGTTTGAGGTCTGTATCCACAATGTTCTTCCACTTGGAAGTGATTTTTGTCTCCTGTTGGGCTCCCTTGCTAGCGAACTTCATTGGTGCTTTCTTTGACGATTCTTCGAGAGTGGTCATCAACCTGTGAGAGAGAATACAATAAACATTAAATTATTTCTTTAAAATTTTCTTGTGAAAATTCTAACTTTCAGCTTGTTGAAAGTTAAATTTGATGAAAAAAGCAAGCTGAGTAATAACACTTAGCGAAATTTTTGAAGATAAAATGAAGACAAAGGTAAAAATAATTTATCAAACTTTGGGATTACACTCTGTGGCTGGCAATTTAATTGTAAACTTCGAAAATCTGGTCTTTATTGCCAAAAAAGCGAGCAATCCTCTTGAAAATTTCGACCTTCAGCCTAGAATTCCACCTCTTTCTTCATTTCTCTCTCCTCGAAATCAATTATTCAACTCTCAAAAATTTCTATCTTTTAAAAATCTCTCTCTCTCGAGAAATTTCTAACTCTTGAAAAATTCTAACTCTCGAAAAATTACTAACTCTTGAAATGGAGAGAGAGCTAAACCACTTCTCAAATCGAAATTGTGAGTTGATAATGACTTGAGAATGCTTTATAAAGTTGAAAAATTCAATCCATTTAGCAATTCTCTTAAGTCCATCGAATGTAGACTCTAGTTTGTCGAGGAAAGTTTCTAAAATTTTAGCTCTTCATCTTTATCTTCATCGAAATTTTGAAGTTTATCCATAGAGCTCGATTTTTTTCTAAGTATTTTAAGATAATTAAAGGTTTATCATATGATTTTTTTATTTTCTCAACCTTTAATTCTTTTATTTTTTAATTTACCCATGCTTTATTTTAATTTGGCAATTTTCTCATGGGTTTTTTCCTTTCTTTCTTCACCATGGCGGATTTTCTTATGTCTTGGCCATTTTACCACTTCCCTCTAGATGTTCTATGCCTTAGACAAATTTTGCTAGGCAAACTTTTATCTTTCTTCACCATGTTCTCTACAAGTCGGACTTCCAAGATATTTTGCCATTCATCTTCTAGGTAAGGCAGACTTGGCATAATTCTTTCCATCTTCATTTCAAAGTCTAGGCGGACTTTTATAAGATTTCTTCACCCTTCATTTCATACTTAGTCAAAATTTTAATCATTTCTTCCAAGGGCGGACTTTCTTTCTACCTTTCCACTTGTCCATACTTAGCCAAAAATTCTAACTTTTTCCTCTTGCTAGGCTGGGCAGACTTCCAAGAAGTCTTGCCACTTGCCAAGGGCGGACTTTCTTAAGGTTTTGCCATCTTTCATCTTATACTTAGTCAAAAATCCAACCTTTTCAAGCATGGGCGGACTTTGAAGAAAGTTTTCCAAGTGTTTTATACTTGGCCAAAATTTTCAATTTTTCTCTTACCAAGCTGGGACGGACTTTGAAGGGGTCTTGCCATATCAAGGGCAGACTTTGGAGAGGTCTTTCCATTCCTCCTTTTGGCATGGGTGGGACTTCCAAGAAGTCTTGCCATCTATCCATCAACTGCTGGGCGGACTTTCCATTGACCTTGCCATGTGCATCTTGAGCATGGGTGGACTTCCTGAACCTTCTGCCATTTCTCCTTCCATTGTTGGGCGAATTTCTTCAGAATTTCATGCCTTTGATCAAATTTTTGGTTGATTTTCTCAGATTTTTTACTGCTTTTGCATTGCTTTTCATGCTTTTTGTCTGATTTTTTCCAGATTTTTTGATCTAAAGGACCTGCTTTTTGATTGATTTTCTGATTTTTCAATGGCCTTTTGCATGCTTTTTACTTGCTTTTTTAGATTTTTGGGTGATTTTTGCATGCTTTTCAATCTAAAGATAGAAACTTTGACTCTTTGATCGATGGGGACCTTGGCATTTGCCAAAAATAGAAAGTTTCTAAAAATAGAAAAAGCGAAAAAGCAACTTTCTAAAAATAGTAAATTCCCAAATGGCCTAAAAGTGCCAAAAACGAAAAAAGCAAAAAGCAAAAAAGCAAAATCCCTAAAAAGTAGGAAGTGTCAGAATTGGGCGAAAGTACAGGCGATCCTCGTCTGCAGGGTCCTCTGAACACTTCTACGACGTTTGCGTACAGTTTAAGGCTTGAAATCTCAACTTGGCTCAGGTGATGACTCCGGACTCCGACTTGAAACCCACAAAGCGAAAGAGCTTACGAAAATGCAACCCAAAACTAAACCCTAAAAACAAACCGGCGAGGGTCCCCATGTGCAATGGGAGTAATGCGAAATAGGTCTGGGTCCTCTCCAAGTTGATCATCTACTCGTGGAGACTATCACTGATCATTCTTGACTAGTTGAACATTTTTACTCCGGAAGTTATTTCATCAATGAAATAATACATCCAGGTTTCAAAGGGCGCACCCTAAGGATTTCCCACCATTCTGTTTAGCAGGAAGACAATGTCTCTGTACTCTTCTTTAAATCAATTCTGGACTACTTCTTGGGCATCTTTTTGGCAGTGGGTCTGGGCTTCACTAACCATGACTTGTTCATGTTTGATGCACAAAGGTCTTGTTGATCTTCATAAAGTTTTCGTGCATCATCCTTGGTTCGGTAAGACATTTTGTGGTAGGTTGGAATTCCAAATGCTTCCTGTATAGCCAGTTCTCCCATGTATGCCAATATCTTTCCGTTGGGTGCTTCAATCTGTCTTTCTTGTACGTTATAATGCAGTGCACATTCTACCATGAGTTTTGGACATTCTACCACTGGCGGAAATCCTGTTGCCTAGACAATGCCATTCCGCATCATCCACCGTGCAATTGGCGTGGGCAAGAATCCATCATTTCCATACATCCTCTTGTTAAAATCATCAAAATCTGTGTGATCGAGATTGGTGTCCACAATGTTCTTCCATTTAGAGTTGATCTTGGACGTTGGCTGCGAACCTTTACTGGCAAACTTCATTTGTATAAATCTGCAAAAGTGCACAAAAAGATTATGAAAACTCTGAATTTTAAATTCAAATTATTTGAACCATTATTTCGAAAAAAGTATTCCAGCCAACTGATAAATCAAATTTCATGCTGGAAATGAAAGAATTTATCCAATGAAGTTTTTTGCCAAAATGAGGTGAAGAGTGTAAATCTGCCTGATATTCCGGAAAAAATAAAATGGAAAAGATCACTATGTTGCCTGCTAAGTTTGTCTTTCTTCCTTCTGCTTCAAACTTTGTTACTTCTTCACAACTTCTCTTGCCTTAGACAAAATTACTTCACAACTTTGTTTTCGAAAGAAACATGATTAAAAATTGAGAAGCAAAGCCAATTATAAAGATGAGAAGTTCGACCCATATAGCAAAATCCAAGTATTTCCTTTCAATCTAGTTCGAACTTGGCTTGCACTCAGCTTTCGAATGGCAATTTTGATCTTCAGTACCAATTTTAGGGAAAGTTTCTAAGTCTGGCACCACTTCAGTGAAGTCTTTTTGTCTTTTTCCAAAATTCGAATTTCTTCCCTTTGGTGTTGGAAAGTTAAAAATTAAAAAATTAAAATAACACTTTATGTGTTATTTTCCAACCCTTTTATTTTAATTATTTTAACCATGGCATTTTATTTTTGTCCTTAGGTGAATTTGATTAAATTTTTCTAAGTCATTTCTTGTCTTTGCCTAAGGCGAATCTTTTTTCTCCTGTCAATTTTGCCATAATTTCTCATAACTTCCTAAGTCTTTGGCGAATTTCTTCAGTTTCTAGGCATGTAGTTTGACATTTTAATGTTTCAATGTATAGACTTAGGCAAAAAATTTTGATTTTCTTCATTTCTCTTAGTATGGCAGACTTCATCAAGTGTTTGGCATGCTTTTTATTGGCTAGGAGGACTTGTCAAGTGTTTTTGCCATCTCACACATGCTAGGCGGACTTAGCCTATGCTCATGCCATGGTTTTATTGAGTGGGCGGACTTTGCTATATGTTGTGCCGTATCAAATTTGTCTTCAATGCGGACTTTCCACTATGTTATGCCATACATTCTTCATGGTGGGCAGAGTTTGCATAGTCTTGTGCCATGTATTTGTCTCTTGGGTGGATTTGGCTTATGATCAAGCCATCTCTTAGAGGGGCGGACTTTACCATTGCTTGTGCCATCTTCATGTTGAGTGGGGCGGACTTGACTCTATGTTGTGCCATTCTACATGGGGCGGACTTTCCATTGTGCCAAGCCATCTCATTACCTTCCTATGGCGGACTTCACGAAGTGTCAAGCCTTCTCACATTCTAGCAAGGGCAGACATTCTCATTGTCCATGCCATTCCATTCTACATGGGGCGGACTTTCCATTGTGCCAAGCCATCTCATTACCTTCCTATGGCGGACTTCACGAAGTGTCAAGCCTTCTCACATTCTAGCAAGGGCAGACATTCTCATTGTCCATGCCATTCCTTGTTCTTCATGGGACGGACTTAGCACATGCTTGTGCCATGACCAACACTTACGAGATTTTCAAACCTTCATCTGGTTTTTTCAAAATTTCTCACTTATTTCCATTTCGGGGTCTTCTGAAGTTGATGTTGCTGAAACCATGACCCGAGAACTTTCCAAAGATGGAAACCCTGCCAAAAATAGAAACTTTCCAAAACTAAACCCCTATAAAATAGGAAGTCCAAAATGGGCCAAAAGTGCCAAAAATAAAGTCCCTAAAAAATAGGGGTTCCAGAGTGAAAATCCCCAAAAAGTAGGTGTCAGAATTGACTCAAACGACAGTCGATCTTCGTCCCTCAGGCCCTCTAAGCATTGTATTGACGTTTGCACACTGATTCGGGCTCAAATTCTTTACTTGGCTCGAGTGACCCCTAAAAAACTCAAACTCTAAACTTCCAAACAAAGATCAAATGAAACCGAAGTGCAACAACAAAACCCTAAAAAGCAAACTACTAAGGTCCCCATTTGTAATGGGGCGATGTGTGATAAGGTCACAACAGGTAGTAGAGTGCATAGTTACGCCCACGATTATAGAGGAGAAGTGTTCCTATCCACCTGACATATAGGCTTTGCTATCCGAGCGAAGAATGATTTTTGGCAGTATACCTCCAGGCAGGTCTCCTGATAGAGGCATAGAGCATATCATTGTGTTAGAGGGGACGAAGCTTTTTATCACTACACCATACAAGCTCCCTAAGAGACAAAAGGATCAGATAGAGAAGGCAATCGGGGAGCTTCTGGACATGGGACATATTGGGTTGAGTAAGAGTCCATTTGCTTCTTTAGTGGTGCTAGTGAAAAAGAAGGATGGGACTATGTGCATGTGCATAGATTATAGGGCACTTAATAAGAAGACTATCAAAAACATGTAGCCCATCCCACAGATTGATGAACTCATTGATGACCTACATGGAGCAGTCTATTTTTCCAAAATAGAGAGTCCATTTGCTTCTTCAGTGGTGCTAGTGAAAAAGAAGGATGAGACTATGTGCATGTGCATAGATTATAGGGCACTTACTAAGAAGACTATCAAAAACATGTAGCCCATCCCACAGATTGATGAACTCATTGATGAGCTACATGGAGTAGTCTATTTTTCCAAAAGAGACTTGAGGTTTGGTTATCATTAGATCAGAGTTAGAGAGGAGGACATTGAGAAAACAACGTTCAGATGTCACTTTGGTCACGTCGAGTTCCTTGTTATGCCCTTTGCATTAACTAACGCTCCTGCCACATTTCAATCTTGCATTGAACAAAATTTTCAATTAACAGTTGCATAAGTTTGTCTTGATATTTTTTGATGACATTCTTATTTATAGTAGATCATGGGAGAAGCACTTGAGGCATTTGGATGAGGTCTTGAGTATCGTGGAGAGTGAATCCCTGTTTGTAAAGGAGTCCAATTGTGAGTTTGGCATGATAGAGTCGTATCTTGAGCACATTATTAGTTCCAAGGGAGTTAGCGTTGATCTTGAAAAGATCAAGGCTATTCTTGATTGGCCTCCACCAACAAACGTCACACAATTGAAGGGGTTCTTTGGGTTTGTGGTTTCTACAGGAGGTTCATCAAAGGATTTTCACAATTGGCTGCCCCACTCATTGATTTGACCAAGAAGGGTGTTGGCTTTTCAATTCACACCTCTGGTATGTGAATTAGAAACAAACAACTATGCACAGATTAACTGCTCTTCAAATTAGGTGGGGAAGCTCCCTCTTTGCTGATGTTGCTTTAAAGAAAGTAAACTAAAACTAATTGCCAATTTTTTTATTCAGCTAAGAGCACAAGGTTATAAAACTCTAGCGCTGTAGCTGAGATTTTCTCTTTTTGAACTTCAACTAAGAGTAAGCCTACTGTAATGACGCTTTTAACAACTCAAGTAAACTCAGAGTTTGAGAGTTAAAAGTAAACAAGGAATGATTCTTTGACACAGAACTCACATAAACTCACTCTCAATGTACACCTTAAGACTCATTGTACTTTTAGATGCAAGCTGAAATAAGATTATATAAGCATAACACATAAAACAAAAACTTGAGACTGTAGATCAAAGCAACAAAGCAGGCATAAGATTTCCTTTCTCAGTTTCAAATAACAAAGATTACACTTCTGGGACAGAAGAATTGTAGCAATAATAGGCTTACAGTTTTGCGATCAACCAAAATACATTGACACAAGTAACAGATGAATTGAACAATATCTTGCAGCAAAGGTAGGCATACAAGCTTGCACTTAAACTAAGTGAATTGACACTGAATAACATTTTGCAGGCAAAAGTAGGCTCAACAATTTGCTATCACAATAACAATTAAAGAAAAATGGGCAAGGCTGCCCTTATTTATACACAAACAAGGAGTAGGGAACCCTAAAATCTCCTTGCTTTTACAACAAGACTTGCCAACTTGCAAGCTTTATTTCTAAAACTAAAACAAGATAACCATCTAACAACCTACTGAAAGCGAAAAACAAGGAAAGTGCCAACTATTACAACTTGATATTTCCTCTCTCACGAAGAATGGATAAGCATGAGACAAGAATAGCAAGAAAACTCGGAAAAAATGTCGAGTTAACTGTTGCTTTTGAGTTCTATTCTCGAAAAATATCGCTGCTCAAAAGAGGTGACTCATTCACTGATAATTTGAGAAACTCCATACACCAAAAAGCTGATTTGTTCTTGATTTCAAGTGGAGAGTGTTGCATGTTGGAAATCTTGATTTTTGAATAAACTCGAATATGTTTGAAACTTTTGAGCGTGTTGATCGTGTTTTGACACAACAAACATTCTAGAATAAAGTGTCAAAGACGCTCTATCCTCTCTTGAAAAACTACCTTGTATGCTAAGATTGCAAGAAAGATCATACGACAATTCCAATGTTTCAGTTAGGTGTGGATAAGCTCTGTGATTGATGTGATTTTCCGGGGACACAATAGGGATTTACTTCTGGTAGGTTACTCAGAAAAGCAAAGACACGAATATAGTATCATTTTGGAATTTTCTGACTTTAAATAAAAAGGTGAAAAAAAGAGTAAGGGTTTAGGAGTCCTATGCTATTCCTACGAAATCAAGAGACGGAAAGGATTGAGTGAAACTAAATAAACAATACTTTGTTTCGCCACGCTAAACGACAACCACACAAAGCAAGTGCAATCTTCTGGGATTTGTGCTTAAAATTTCTTTACCACGAACAATACCATCAATAGAACAACATTATTCGAAGTAAACGTTGAAGCATCCACAATAAAGCTCAGTCTAACTTTACGCATTGAATGAAAAGCATCCACTCAAAGAAAGTATGAGCTAAGTTTCACTAATCTTTGCTATCAATCTATCATTCCCTTAGCATACATTCAAATGAAATTATAACTCGAATCTACTATATGAGGAAGAGAAATATGCAACCATGCAACCATTTGACAATGAAAGGATTCAAAGCATCTCATGCATTATGAACTTTATTATCAAAATAGTCTTTTGCAACAATTTCATAAAACTCTCTCTTATTCTCTACAATCTCTTCTAATGATTCTAATCTCTAATCCTCGATGAATTCTCTAATCGCTAATTCCTTATTGATGAAATGAGAGAGAGGGGGGGGGGTTTATATAGAGTTTCCAAATTACAATGAATGGTCAAGATCAAAATGAGATTAACGACCCAGATTAAACATAACTAAACCCTAATTAGGGTTTCCTAAACAACATGCAGTTAACTGCAGAGAACTTCATGCACTGGGAGTTGCATCCTTTTCCACTTGCAAAGCATTACGTTCGGTGAACCTGGACACGATTAGGCTGACTTCTTCCATGGTAATGTCCGGCAGCGCATTGACTTTGTACTCGAGCAAGTCTAGACTTTCTGCACATCCTGTGAAGGTGATCGTCCATTCTGATTCATGCAGCAAGAAAGTATCTCTGACGGTCATGAAGCTGAATGCCTTGGTCAAATTTTCCTTCATGATTGGCCCAGAAGTGGTGGAGAACATTCTTTGAACTTTTTCTTTTAAATTTTCTGGCTGCAAGTGTTTCTTTCGGACAATATCTCTGTCAAGCATATCTGTAGCCATTTGGTAAATCTTACTTCGAATTTCCTTTGCCTGTTCTTCAATCTTGGTGCCATCTTGCTTTACCCTTTCCAGGACTTCTCCTCGTGAGATCAGTGCGTAGTACTAGCCACTGAAATCATATGCAGCTCCAGCTTCAATAATCTTTTCATCAATCAACCTCTGCTTTGGAATGCCCTTTATCTCTCGAAGACATGGGATAATCTTACTCTGAATATCTTGGAGGCCATCCCATGCTTCCGCTAAGTCTGTAACTCGTGATAGCAGAAAGGAAGTTTGCTCATACACATATGCCAGCTTCTCCGCGAATGCCATCGCCTCTTCTTTCTTTCCAGCCATCCAGTCTTTAGTTTCTCTGGCTCTAGTCAACTCCTCTTCAAAATTTTTGATCGGTTCCTGTGAAGAGTTCGGAAGTGGAGGTGCTGATTGGTCACCTTGATTGAGTGGCCTGGTTAAATGCTGGATATACTCTTTTAGACACTCAATCTCCCTTTTATACTATCTTTTCTTTGCCACTTCTTTCTCTAGCCTAGATTTGATGGTGGCAATAGAATTATCTAGGTCCTCAACTTCTTGTCCTTTCGTTGTCGGACCTATATCAATAGTTGTGATGGCATATTCGTTCGGGGCAATCTCATCTTGGAATTTATCAACTATAGGCACTGCAATTTGCACTATGCGATTACCAACCTCATCTCTTTGTATGGCAGAAAATTTCTTGGCTGGCTTTCTTGTGGCAGTCTGCTCCAGCCTAGCCAAGAAGTCTGCGGTATCATCCTCTTCTGGTACATCTACTGGCGCCTTTATCTTTAGTCTCTCTTTCAGCCAATCTGGGATGGTTGACTGTTCAATTCCATCTTCCTGCTGATCATGGACGTCCTGCATATCCTGAATCTCTTGCATATCTTGAACTTCTTGCATGGATGGGTCTTCCTGGATTCCCTTGAGAGCGGAGATCATTCCCTCTTCAAATTTTCCATCCATGATGTCCATGTCATTGTCTGATTCTAGAATCTCTGTGCCTGTAGGAGAAGGATGATCATCATCTTCCAATGGCATTGGCTCCATATCTCCAACTGGCGAAGGAATTCTGACTTGCTCCCAAGACTCTTCTTCCATGATTAATATTTCATCTATATTTCTAGATGTAGCCGAATGAAGGGGCCTGGATTTGTGCTTCTTTTGAGCGGGTCCTTCATCTACTGTTTTCTTCTTGTTCTGCTTTGCAGAGTCATCAATCTCTTTCCTCTTTTTCAAGTTGGCGGCATCCGTTGGTCCATCTCCACGAGATGCACCGGCATTTGAGGAACAAGACTCTATATCACCCATCAATTCATATGTGAATTGTACATTCCTTCGCCGTAAAACTTGTACTTGTTGGTCTATCCACCATTGGGAATATTTGAATACAAGCCGCATGAATGTTGCCAGGTCACCCAGCTCAGGCTCAGACCATCTGATAGGAGGAAGTGGCTCCCTTTCATCGAAGCCCGACTGCACATATACTCCATCATCATCTAGCTGATCAGGTACTCGGAAGAGTTTTGTCGTCCTTATCATATTCAGCGGCAATCTTGACCACAGTCTTTTCCTCACATCATATTCATCAGCTGCATTGGCCCAAAAATCTTCTAAGTCTATTTTGTGTCTGTATTTCTTTCCATCCACGGTTCCAATGTGATGGAGTGGATCAAAGTCACTTCTGGGCTTGTAGGATATGAATGGGTATCTTTGCATCTCTAATCGAGCACTCTATGCCGCTTGCTCTGATGGACATGATTCTTCCCTATTGCCGATGAAGAGCAGAAAAGTGACAGCTGCTTTCTGCTTTGGCCTTTGGATATTCTGATATGTCTCCAATTGCCTTAGAACTTCCAACAAAACCATTTTGTTGGTAGGATAAATGGGCAGTTTGTACGGGCGTCCTGTAAATCCTTGAATCCTGATGTAAGTAAATTTGGGAAACTGGATGAACCAGGATCCATATCTGCCAATCAGACTTTTGGCCTCACGGGTGAGCCTTTGATGTGTTCCGCCTTGGAGAATTCGAGTGATATACATAAGAAAGGTGTCATATGCCTGTCTGAAGTGTGTCTTCTCCTTCAACTACAATTGTGGATAGCAATCGTAGGACTTGAACTCTCCTTCGCCATTGCCAACTACACCTTTGCAAATCAGGCTAGTATATCTATAAGTCCTTGCAAGCAGATATATGACATAAGAACTCATATGGAAGGTCTTGGTTCTCTCCAAGTTGACCAGCTGCTCATGGAGACTGTCACTGATCATTCTAGACCAGTTGAACATTTTAACCCCGGAAGTTATTTCATCAATGAAATAATACATCCAGGTTTCAAAAGGCGCACCTTGAGGATTGCCTACCATTCTATTCAGCAGCAAGACAATATCTCCATATTCTTCTTTAAAATCTGTTCTGGATAATTTCTTCGACATCTTTTTGGCAGAAGGTCTGGGCTTCAGCAACCGGGACTTGTTTATATTTGATGCACAAAGGTCTTGCTGATTTTGGTAAAGTTTACGTGCATCATCTTTGGTTCGATAAGATGTCCGGTTGTAAGCTGGAATTCCAAATGTTTCTTGTATGGCTGGCTCGGTCAAATATGCCAGTACTCTTCCATCAGGTGAAATATGCTAACCAATTTTTTTTGATAAGTGTACAACATATTAACTTTTCGGTAACAGTTAAGCGTTAACTCCAAATAGAAAACCAAACGAAGAACTCACTGGAATGCACTCAATCCCAATGAAGGAAGGTGTTGTCATATGGTAGACTAAGTAAGTACTTGAAAAGAAACTCTCCAACGTCAAGAATGTACACTCAGATCCCAGAGGCGAGGTGCTAACATATAATGAGGTATTTAATTGACTAGAGAGCTAATAGAAAGATAACCCGGTAGCAAGCTATACAAACTAGTTTCATCCCATTGTGCGTGAGCATCCACAGAATTGTGGGGATTCACCACTATGAAACTGGGTACAAGAGTGTTACAATCAAATTATCCACACTGGCGGTAAACCATCCAGGGGTACTTATGTGAGAAGAATAAGAATTAATTGCAGCAATTAGAACTGGAACAGTACTACTGTTTACAGTCTTTACAAATAAGAAATAAGTTGCAAATTACATATGAATTACAATAGTCTTCAAACACAAGAGTTATAGATGATCTCATACAATTATTTAACTCTCTAACTATTGATAATGAGTCAAAAATCAGAACTTCAAAGGTCTGATACAGAAAACAGTAAACTGGAAATGTCAATCAGCAACTGTGAAAATCAATGAAAAGTTCATAACTCACTTAATTCACCTCCAAATCGAATGTTGTCTTTTGCTGTGCCTTCTTAGAAGGTAGGCGAACATTTTCTGATCATCAAACAGCAACCTAACTGCACCTTTATTTCTGGCACAAATTCCAAAGCTTCCATGAATGGTACGGCCCTCTTCAAGGGCGATTTTGGCATTAAAAATCAGAAACTTCGAATTTAAATCTCAAACTTTGCAAGAAGTGGCGCCTTGGCTTAGCGAACACTCAGCAAAAATACCCATAATCATAATAAATTTATTCTAGGAGTTGCATTCAAATTTTCACTTTCAGCTGTGTGTGAATCAACAACTCAAAAACTGGAATTATCATCAAAACTTCTTCTGTTGAGCACAATCTACTAGTCTGGATGAGAAGCAGCAAATTCCAACTAGGTGTTGTATTTCAAACACGAAATTGGTTAAAGGCTAGGAGGTAGCATCCTCGAAGCAAGGTTCAATTGTCATTCTGACAGCATAACAGTATGATAACATGAATGGAACCAATGCTGGAACAAAGCCTTCATTTTATAGAAGAGTAGAAGACTCTTCAATCCCACAAGAAAGGACGCCAACAGTCACAAGAGACTCTTCGAATTTCCAGAAACCTTTCATCTTCACAAAAGGGCGTCCACTTTACAAAGCAACATAAAAACTTTATTTTAAAATAATTTCTTCAAAAAGGCGTCCACTTTATTTCTCAAGGCTTTTGTCTTTATTAAAAAATTAAATCACCTTTATGATAGCATACCCCTTCCAAGTCCCTTTTTTAAACACAACTTAAGTTGTCTTCCTAGGCCAAGGGGTCAACTGTAAATTATAACCTTAACGCCTTTATTCATCATAAAAAAGCCTTTAGAAGTCATACATGAATTGCAAATAATTGCTCAGCTGAAACCTAATTTTACCTCACGCCTCGGGCTTCGGGCCAGGCTGATGAGTGTCGAGCAGTTGCATTGAGAAGGGGACATTACGATTAGCCCTCCCTCGCGAAATTGCTTGTCCTCAAGCAACTGAAAAGATGGATGCAACAAAATCTGTTCTCCTTCCCACGTGGCATCTACAATAGGCAAATTCCTCCATCTAACCAAGTATTCTTTGATTGTCCTCCTCAAAGAACGCTCTCTAGTATCAAGGATTTCTTCAGGAATCAACACCAACTGACCTTCCTCATCCAATGGAGGTAATTCTGAAGTAGCCACCACGTGTCCAAGTGCCTTCTTGAGGCGTGACACATGAAATACATTATGCACTTTGCTTTCAGTTGGAAGCTCCAACTCATAAGCAACTTCACCAATCCTCTTGGTGACTTTGAAAGGACCATAGAAACGTGGCTTCAACTTTTCCGCACCACTTTTCTTGAGAGAAGATTGTCTATATGGCTGAAGCCTCAAGTAGACCATGTCCCCAACTTCAAAAGACCTCTCAACACGCTGCTAATCAGCGTATAACTTCTGCTGATTTTGAGCTTGTTGCAGATTTTCCTTGAGAGATTTTAAGATGTCTTGGCTCTGTTGTAACATATCCTGTGCTTGTGGAGCTCTACTATCACCAAACACTAGATCAACAAAATTAGTAGCTTCATAACCATAAAGAGCCATAAAAGGTGACATCTTAATTGACATGTGATAAGAAGAGTTATAACAATACTCTCCTAAATGAAGCCATTTAATCCAAGCTCTTTGCTATCTTGAAACATAGTTTCTTAGGTAGCCCTCTAACCATTTGTTAACAATTTCTGATTACCCATCTGTTTGTGGGTGATAACTAGTGCTTAGATGCTTCTTGCCCCCTCCAATTTGAAGATTTCTTGCCAAAAACACTTAGGGCTGGCCTATCATGAAAGAAGGCAATAGTTTTAGGCAATCCATGCAAACGAAAGACCTCTCTAAAAAACAACTCAGCCACTTGAGCTGCTATAAATGAAGTGGTGACAGCAAAGAAATGAGCAAATTTTGTTAGTCTATCAACCACAACAAAAATACAATCACGTCCTTGCACCTTGGGCAACCCCGTGATGAAATCCATGGCAATACTTTCCCATTTCTGATTCGGAATGGGTAAGGGCTGTAGCAGACCAGCTGGATAAGAGTGTTATTTTTATTTCTTTGACAAATCGGACACTCTCTAATGTAGTTCAAGACTTCTTCTTTCAACCCTTTCCAAGTGAATCTTTCACGAATCTGCTTATAAGTCTTGAAAATCCCTTGATGACCAGCAAGGGGAACATCATGAAAAGATGTGAGTGTCTGCTTTTAAAGCTTGGGTTCATGCACTAAAGATTCTATCTTATAGTAATTATCCATCAACCAACTTACCTGTCAACTAAATGACCTTCAGGTTGGTTTGCCAGGCAGTACGCGCAGTAACGTTAATTGTATTCTAATCTGGCGATAACTCACAAAGTATTTGCAAATGAGGCCTTCTTGAAAACCAGCCACTATATTTTTTCTTTGACCTTACTCAATGTCAAAGTCATATACTGAGCTTACTTACCCGCCTGCTTGCCTTTCATTTAAATCACTTTTGGCGCATAAAATGTTTAAGACTATTGTGGTCAGTCTTAACAACAAATTTACTTCCCACAAAGTATTGACGGAATTTAGACAAAACATGCATGATGGCAAGCATCTCTTTGTCATAAATGGAGTAAGTTTTTTCTGCTCCTCTCAACTTCCAGCTCTCGAAGACAATAGGATGTTTGTCTTGCATTAGAACAGCTCCAACACCTTTACCTGAAGCATCACACTGTAATTCAAATGATTTTGTAAAATCCGGAAGATCCAACATTGGACATGTACTCATGATTTGCTTAAACTTATCAAAAACTTCTTGTGCCTTCTTAGTCCAAAGAAAAGCTCCTTTCTTTGTAAGATCTGTGAGAGGTGCTGCTTGATGAGAATATCCTTTCACAAATCTTCTATAGAATCCACATAACCCTAAAAATCCTCTCAAATGAGAAATATTCTTTGGAGTTGGCCAATCAAGAATGGCCCTTATCTTTTCTGGATCCACTTTCACACCCTTTGAACTGATAATGTGGCCAAGATATAAGAGTTATGTCAACCCGAACTCACACTTTGATTCTTTGGCGAACAAACATTCCGCCTCTAAAATACTAAGCACTTCTTCCAAATGCTTAAGGTGCTCTTACCATGACTTACTGAATATGAGAATATCGTCAAAGAAGACGAGCACAAACTTTTTCAACTGCTGTCTAAAAATCTTGTTCATACAAGATTGGAATGTAGCTGGAGCATTTGTCAAACCAAAAGGCATGACAAGAAATTCAAAGTGCCCAAAATGGCATCTAAACATTGTCTTCTCTATATCGGCCTCCTTCATTCTGATTTGATGATAGTCTGAACAAAGATCAATCTTCGAGAAGAACATAGCCCCATGGAGCTCATCTATAAGCTCATCAATCCTAGGGATTGGATATCTATTCTTGATGGTCTTCTGATTTAATGCGCGGTAGTCAACACACATACGCATTGTACCATCTTTCTTTTTGACCAGCACTACTGCAGAAGCAAAAGGACTCTTACTTGGTCTAATGAAACCATTCTCCAACAGCTCCTTGATGGCTTTTTCAATCTCATCTTTCTGCTTCTTTGGATAATGGTAAGGTGTAGTCATAATAGGTTTTGCTCCCTCTTCTAACTCAATTACATGCTTAGAACCTCTTTCAGGAGGTCTTCCAGGAGGTAGGCTTCCAAAGACTTTGCTCCTCTTTGAATGTAAGGCTTGAATATCAGGGTGATATTGCCTTTTCTCCTCCACTGGATCAGCTGGTAGAACCAAACACTTAGCAGCCCATTCAACCTGATCGTGACGGATCAGCCTTTCCATCCTCTTCAAAGACACAATTCGAGGGCCCCCATTTGACATCCCTCTTAGAACAACCTTCCTTCCATTAGACTGAAATTTAAGCTCCATAGTTTGCAAATTCAAAGTGATCTCACCAAGAGATCGTAGCCATTGTATGCCTAACACAACATCAGTGTCTCCAATTCCCACCACATAAAAATCATCTTTAATCTCATAATTTCCAAATTGCATAGAGAGGTTAGGAATCTTCCTTGTGCAAGACATAGTAAAACCATCTGCAACCATTACCTTGAAGCCATCAAATTCCTCAGTCTTCAAACCCTTTTTAGCAACTAAACCTTCATCAATAAAATTGTGAGTTGCTCCGGTGTCAATTAGAGCAACTATCCTTTGTGAATTCACAACTCCATGAACCCGAAAGGACTCATTTTTTTGAAAACTTGATAGTTGTGCAAAGGCACTACCATCTCCCACCTCTTCGGACTTGTCTTTTGGATCTTCATCACCTTCACTACCTACTGATTCGTATTGTTGATCAGACGAATCAGATTTTGATCCATAATCAGAATAACCCTCCATTCGATTTGCTTTGCCTCTTCCATAGCAACGGTGACCCTTAACCCAAGGATCATGGCAAGTGTAACAGACTCCATCTTTTCTAAGCTATTCTTTGAGCTCTTCTGACAACCTTGGTGGAAACTTCTTGGGCAGATTTGAAGAAGGATTTTTATCTTTCTTATGGCTGAATGGTTTTGAGTGAAACTTAGGCCTTGGGGCTGCCAACTCCATGCTCCTAGCTTTCTTGATAGCTTCATCTAACGTTGGTGGATCAAATGCTTTGACCCAACCCTTCAAAGGCTCCATTAAACCTTCAGCAAAAAGAACCACAAGTCTTCTTCCAGTAATGTTAGGCACCATTACTGACAACCTCTGAAAATCAGCCACATAGTTTTCTAAAGATCCTTGCTGTTTCAATTGTGCCAATTCTCTAAATCTCAATTCTGGATCTTTGGTATCAAATCTTTCAATCAACTTATTGGTAAACTCTCCATATGTGCGAACGAGGTTATGGCCAAGAGTGACCAAACCATGAGTCCACCATTCATGAGCTATCCCATCTAAATGCAAAGTAGCAAATTTGATAGCATCTTCTTCCAGCATGGGTCTGAGAGAGAGGTAGTTATCTAACTTCTGTACCCATGATCTGGCTGTACACTTATTACTACCATCAAAATGTTCCATAGTAATCTTTCCCAATGCTTGGTAGAAATCATTTCTAGGTGCCATAGGAGGACGTTGATCATTCCTTCCTCCATTTCTCCGACTCCTTTTATTCATGTATTGATCAAAGGTCCAAGTACCTCTCAAGTCAAGAGGTAAAGAAACGTACTCCATGTAAGCTTGGCGTGAATCATCAGCAAAGTTTGGTGTAGCCTCAACCAATTGTTGCTCTTCCTTGGTGAAGATGGGAAAAGGGGGGTCAGGATGACCACACAAGGAACATAGCATACTGACCCACAATTATGTCTTATTCACCTCGGAGTTACCATATTATTATTCCAGTAACTCCATTCTTTCTCCAGTTAAGTTATTTTGGGGCTGAATGATAATATTCTGCGAGTTGCTTATTGGTCCCAACTTGGACAATAATCGGGACATCATGTCTATCATCCTATCAAACTTCTTCTCAACTCTGTCCCTCTCTTCATTAGCTTGCCTAACATTGTTTGACATTATTTCAACTGTCTTTTCAACCTTCCTTGACTTTTCTAGACCTTCCATTGTTTTGCAAGATCTCTTAAGACTTGAAAGGTCTACCTTCTACGGAACAAGTAGGCGATGTTGAGGTCTAGCTTGACTTTGGTGAATAGCTGGTGCCCCTCATCACTCATCGAGACAACCAAAGCGCCATGGGATGGCGGGGTCTTGCATAATTACCAGCAAAGTATGCCTAGCAATTTTTTTCGATAAATTAACACAACATAACCAGCACTTAGCCAACTTGATTACCGTTAGCTCCAAATAGAAAACCAAACTTGAAAGAACTCACACCAAGAATGCACACTCAATCCCAATGAAGGATAGGTGTTGTCATATGGCGGAGGAGCTAAAGGAAAGTACTTGAAAGAAACTACTCAACATCAAGAATGTGCACTCAAAATCCCACTGAGGGCGAAGTGCTAACATATGATGGAGTGTTTAATTGAAAGCTAGAAATTAATAGGCGGATAACCAGCCATGAAGCTATTACAAACTAATTCATCCGCTGCGGCGGGCATCCACAGAATTGTGGGGATTCACCACTATGAAAGTGGGTACAAGAGTGTTACAATCAAATTATCCACACTGGCGGTAAACCATCCAGGGGTACTTATGTGAGAAGAAGAATTAATTGCAGCAATTAGAACTGGAATAGTACTACTGTTTATAGTCTTTACAAATAAGAAATAAGCTGCAAATTACATATGAATTACAATAGTCTTCAAACACATGAGTAATAGATGATCTCATACAATTATTTATCTCTCTAACTACTGATAATGAGTCAAAAATCAGAACTTCAAAGGTCTGATACAGAAAACAGTAAACTGGAAATGTCAATCAGCAACTGTGAAAATCAATGAAAAGTTCATAACTCACTTAATTCACCTCCAAATCGAATGCTGTCTTTTGCCGTGTCTTCTTAGAAGGTAAGTGAACATTTTCTGATCATCAAACAGCAACCAAACTACACCTTTATTTCTGGCACAAATTCCAAAGCTTCCATGAATGGTACGGCCCTCTTCAAGGGCGATTTTGGCATTAAAAATCAGAAACTTCGAATTTAAATCTCAAACTTTGCAAGAAGGGGCGCCTTGGCTTAGTGAACACTCAGCAAAAATACCCATAATCATAATAAATTTATTCTAGGAGTTGCATTCAAATTTTCACTTTCAACTGTGTGTGAATCAGCAACTCAAAAAACTGGAATTATCATCAAAACTTCTTCTGTTGAGCACAATCTGCTAGTCTGGATGAGAAGCAGCAAATTCCAACTAGGTGTTGTATCTCAAACACGAAATTGGTTAAAGGCTAGGAGGTAGCATCCTCGAAGCAAGGTTCAATTGTCATTCCGACAGCATAACAGTATGATAACATGAATGGATACCAATGCTGGAACAATGCCTTCATTTTATAGAAGAGTAGAAGACTCTTCAATCCCTCAAGAAAAGACGCCAACAGTCACAGAGACTCTTCAAATTTCCAGAAACCTTTCAGCTTCACAAAAAAGGCGTCCACTTTACAAGGCAACATAAATCTTTATTTTAAAATAATAACTTCTTCAAAAAGGCATCCACTTTATTTCACAAGGCATTTAACTTTATTAATAATTAAATCACCTTTATGATAGCATACCCCTTCCAAGTCCCCCTTTTAAACACAACTTAAGTTGTCTTACTAGGCCAAGGGGGTCAACTGCAAATAATAACCTCAATGCCTTTATTCAACATAAAAATGCCTTAAGAAGACAGACAT